>OW964824.1:33583777-33896277 GCA_943142095.1 Ophonus ardosiacus | reverse complement strand
TTAAATTACGAATAATTTCTGATGTAAACCAAGGGGGATATGAGATACATTTCGTTAATCGCAATGGTACATGTTTATCCAGAATTGAATAAAGGATTTCATAAAATTTATTACACATGACATTAACTTCAGTACATAATCTTAAATCATCCCAAGAAATGTTAGCCAGCTCTAGATATAAAGCTGGAAAGTTTGCTTTTCTGAAGTTATATTGTTTGGAAGTGACACATTTTTGAAAATTCACCTGAGAAATAAATTGCTCTGAAAAGTTAATTTTAATGAATAAGGCTGGATGATGTTTGTCCTCTTTAACTAAAGGTGAATACTCACGAACAACATTACATTCTTGATTGGAGTACACTAAATCAAGCAGTCGGCCATTTTCATTTAAACATTGTTACATTGTTTAACATCAAGGATTTATGAAAAATTAAACAAATCATTGAATAACATGTCGTAAGGATCATTATTAACGAAAGTTGGGATATTAAAATCCCCAAATATAGCAATATTTTTGACATATAACAATTCATTTTCTAAATAGCTAAGTAGATAATTTATATCCTGAGTGGTTGGAGTAGTCGGAATGTATATCACAAACACAATGAGTGTGAAAGAATTAATTGAACATTTACAACCTAGTATATCGAATAATGGTAACATATTATTTATCAGATCGACATCTAATATTTCGACATTTATAAAATTTTTAGTTGCTAACAATAAATACTAATACTATGCAAAAAATGAATTTAAAATGCAATTCCAGAGGCAGCGGGTTCAGTTTTTTTTTTTATTGGAAATTCAAATTTTTTGTTTACTCTTTAATAAATTTGACCTATTTAAACAGTACTGGTTTTACATATGCATAATATTATTCATTTGTGAGTTGGTGAGCTCCTCCCAATTGCATCATATTGAATAATTGACAATAAAAATTTGCATCTCAAGGGAGTCATAAATTAAAATACAGTATCAATTGTATCTCACAAAGGATGTTGTATAACAATTTATATATATATATATATATATATATATATATATATATATATATATATATATATATATATACCGTAAAACGGGGTTACGTTGCAACTTGTGGGGTAAATTTGCACCAAAGTCCGAAAAAGATTTATCGTGGAGCCGTATGTGTAGTTTTTAATTTAACTGTGCAACATGTTCACCTCAAGTTGAAGTGAGATCTCTTTACCTTGAGAGGTGGTGACTTGGGCATTCCTACTTCAAAACATAGCCTGTAGGGTACTTATGTGTGAGAGCAACCTTTTTCGGTTTTTTTCCGTGTCACAAAATTGTGTGTTCCCCCGATTAGTATTTAATAATATCAGGTAACTCACTACTATAGTATCTGTTAAATATCTTTGGCTATAAATTTTGATAATTAGTTTATATTTAAAATCATCTAGTAAGTACTTGTTGACATTTTAAACACGTGGGGTAACTTTGCACCACAATATGGGGATACTTTGCACCACCATCAAACAGAGATAAATCAGGAAAGACAAAGATAATACAGCTGAGTTGACGGTACTGATGATCTAGTATTACAGGACTCTTCAGATGAAGAATATCCCAAATTTCAAGCATACACCATATTCTGAAGAAAAGTTAAAAGAAGTGGAAGAGGAAGAAGAGGCTGCATCACTCTCAACCTCAAGTAGATCAGATATTCTCAACCTACCTGATGTAAAGCAGCTTTTTGGAGAATACGTGTTTTTCCAATACGAAGGGGGATTATTCCCTGGTAAAATAGTTTCATTGGAGATGAAAGAAGTTGTATTATTTTCTTTGCTTAAATCTATCAAGTCGTAGAAATGGCCTGAAAGGCCAAATGTTTCAACTATGATTGGGAGGATATATTTGTCCACAAAAAACCCCTATTCTACTAAATAGAAGAGAATTATATCGCATTCCAGAAATGTAAAAGTTAGGTTGGCTGTAAATAATTAATTTTCTGTATATCGTTACGTTTTTTGAAAATAATGTCAGTTCTATAAATAAATAGTTTTGTGCCAAAATGTTTTATGCGTTTACTTTACATCTTTCCTGTTTACAAGTAACTTTAGATCAAAATACTGTGATGGTGCAAAGTTTCCTACTCAGTAGGGTAACTTTGCACCAAATTTATATGATATATAATGTATAATAGAGGACTTATATTATAATTTTTTTATATTAAATAGCAACCAGTAATACCAAAGAACAAAATGAAAAAGTTAAGTACAAAATCATAAGAAAATGTTGCAAAGTAACCCCGTTTTACAGTATGTATGTATGTATGTATGTGTGTATGTATGTATGTATGTATGTATGTATGTATGTATGTATGTGTGTATGTATGTATGTATGTATGTATGTATGTATGTATGTATGTATGTATGTATGTGTGTATGTATGTATATATGTATGTATGTATGTATGTATGTATGTATGTATGTATGTATGTATGTATGTATGTATGTATGTATGTAAGTATATATGAAAATACAAACATTTATTGCTAAAGATTGAATATTTTAATAGTACGACAATAATTATAATTTTAATTTAAATATTAGTTTTAATCTTCGATAGCGGCACTTACGTTAATTTTTCTTTCTTTAGAGCTTTGTAAAAACTGAAAAAAAATATTTCGAAAATCATTTTTATTTCACGTTTTTTATTGTATATTTTAATATTATCCATTGTTTATTACTTTTCCTAAAACAAAACCGTAAAGTGTGCACTTTTGCAAATTTCGATTTCTGTATAAATTGCGGTGGTTAATACCAAAATAAGATTTTTGCACTTTGGATCAGCCTCACTCGATTGCCGATCACACCGAAATTGCTTGTAACATAATACCACTCTAAAATCTAATTTCTCAACTTCCTCATATACTCATAACCTAATTATCCGTTAATGAATAATTTTTGTTCCATACCCTTTATTGTCAAGAATTTTACAAGGATAATGCTGTTCCATTTCAATAATTGTCTTGTACCCCGATCTTTACAGATGCAAAACTCTTTTAATTTGAACAAAACGTGATAAGTACGCAGACAACTGTAATGATAATTTAGCAGCAATTTATTATAAGCTCTCGTCTTGTATTTCATAGCTAGGTGTATAATATTTTATATTATCCCCTCCTTAAAAATGTATAGAATTTTTCCTTCTTTTTGTTTCGTATTTTAATCCCTTACACATTATCGATTGTTTTTGTAGGCGTAACTTTTAGTTCCAATTTGTAGTATTGTTTCTATGGAATTCTTTCAGTGAAATGTAATAATTATTACAATAATTTAGAACACTTTTTGTCTTATAATATATGTAATATTTATAATACTCTACGTTATGTCTCAGTTTCCTTCAGAATTGTATTATTATGGTAGTTCTACTACAGTTAATTATGATTCCGTTAAGTAATTTCTTCTATTCGAAACTAACATGTACATATAATATTCAAACTTGATGCATCGCTGGTTACATGCTTGTTAAACTGCTGCAGCCGTGGACTGCATCCTGCATCAATCCACGTTTCTCGAGCGATTTTCTAGCTCTGATATTATACTCAGGAAATAGCGTTTTACTCTCGAGTCATCGATTAAAATTCGGAGATTGGAAAGAGTTTTTTCTTTTATCTAAAACTAGGAAGCAGTAGAAACTAGACGTTTTATAGATTTTTTAATAATGAGGCGTATTTATGGTTCGCTTCAACAAATAACAGCAGATAGTGCAACGATTGGAAATGATCGATCGGGAAAGTATTATTATCTCAAATATTTGTTTTACTCTCGGAAAGAAATACAGATTTTTTTTATTGTCTTTAGTAATGAGTATTAGATGATTCCATTTTTTTTTTCTACGTTAGGTTTGCAACAGAAAATTGGTTCGAAAAATTGATGTGTGATAAATGGAGAAACAGAAGTAACTATGTAATTTTTTCAGTGTTTTAGCTTTGAAAATAACTTTATTTTCATGCATATTGATTTAAATCAAATTTTTAGTTCTATAAGTATTAGAAAATTAGTACCGAAAATAAACAAATTATAGTCAATGAATAAGTTTTTCATTTACATAATACCAATATTTTTACTCCACAAATTTAATAATTGTTGCCTTTTTTTACCTACCGCTACCCTAGGTAAGGGAGGTATAGGGATCGTGCTAAAAATCGCGTATAGAGATTTTAGTGAATAAGCACGTTTTGATGTCCCCACCATCCCATTTTAACATTTTTACAATGATGTCTGTGGGTATGTATGTATGTATATATATATATATATATATATATATATATATATATATATATATATATGTGTGGGTGTGTGCGTGTGTGTGTGTGTGTGTGTCTGTGTGTGTGTGTGGATCCTGTGGAGACGATTACTCAAATACTATCCATCAGAAAATTTTGAAAATTTGTATACCCATTCTATACTAATGTGGGAAGAGCTCATTAGTTTTTAGTGTATATAGGATAACCGGGAGTATTACTTATATAAGCTTTTATTCAATTTTGACGTTTTAAACTGTCATTATTAACTCCATAGCAACAACTATAAGTAACACTTTTTTCACATGTGAATTAAAATTTTTTTAAATCACTCTCACAAAAGTTTAACTCACTCTGCAACAAATATTGCATTTAAAATAACATCAGGTACGCAAATAGCACTCACCATAACATTTATCAGACATTATCAGCCATTTTCATTATTTTTCACGGCACAAATGACAGACATCAAAGCATTTTAAATACATGACTTGACGTCTATCAGCGACGATTGTCATGCTCAGCCTACTAACTGATCAGTTTTTTATTTTGTCAAAATTAAATATTATAATGGTTTTTATTAGTATTTCGTCAAAAGTGAATAAAATATTGTACAAACCACGTGAGCTAAGAATGTTTATTCACTCGAAGAAATTAACTCACTTGCTCTTATGGGCTCGTGCGCTAAAATATCTATTGATAGTTTTTATTGAAAAAAAATATATATATTGAATATAATTTTTTACCAACTTTTACTAATAAGAATTGAATATAATGGTACAATCTTCAATTTATATATATATATATATATATATATATATATATATATATATATATCTTAAATAGGGGGACATGGCTTAACCACAGATTCCTGAGGCTAAAATAAGACGATTTAACCAAACTTGCTTCTACCGGAAAGTGAACCATTTAGCCAGAATTTTGCTTCAAAGTTCTTCGAAAAAAAAAAAAAAAATTTGCTTATAATAATAGGACGCTTTATTCGATTTGGATTAAATTTGGTATGACAGTTTATATAGTTATAAGTCATCTTTTAAGGTGACACTTGTTATTATTAGTGAACCATTAGTATATGAAACTTAGGTGTCCCAGCATTGATTAGCCCGTAACTTTTTAATGGCAATGCCGAAAACGTGAAATTATTTTTCTTCAGAAAGATACATTCAATAGTAAACTTTTCTCTCTCTATGTAATTTGTGATATCTGTTACGGTTCACACAGAAAAAATAAAATCTGAGTGTCTGCACGGCTAAATTTTTAAAATAAATTTAATCTAGCAGTCTATCCAAATGTCAAACAAGTAATTTTTAATGACAGTAACAATTGTTTTACGGGTTGTCAAAAATTTTGCAATATTCTAAAATTAGTAACATCCGATTGTTCGGCCTAATAATATTTTACTACCAGTATTATTATTAAGATGATTACATATCTCAGCTTACTCCTAAACAAGTTGTGAAGATTGACAACTCGTTACTGTCATTAAAAATTAAATGTTTGGCATTTGGACAGACTGCTAGATTAAATTTATTTTAATAATTTAGCAGTGCAGACACACAGATTTTATTTTTTCTATGTGAACCGTAACAGATATCACAAATTACACACAGAAAGAAAAGTTTACTATTGAATGTATCTTTCTGAAAAAAAATTAATTTCACGTCATCGGCGTGGCCATTAAAAAGTTACGGTCTAGTTAATGTTGGGACACCTAAGTTTCATACACTAGTGGTTCACTAATAATAACAAGTATCTCCTTTAAAGATGACTTATAACCATGTAAACTGTCATACCAAATTTCATCCAAATCGAATAAAGCGTTCTGTTATTATAAGCAAAATTAATTTTTTTTCGAAGAACTTTGAAGCAGAATTCTGGCTAAATGGTACACTTTCCGGTAGAAGCAAGTTTAGTTAAATCGTATTATTTTAGCCTCAGGAATCTGTGGTTAAGCCATGTCCCCCTATTTAAGAAACACCCTGTATATATATAATAGTATTTAGTGAATAACTTTAAATAACTTATTTATAAAGTAATTTATTTTTATACATCATCTTGCCTATGCGTGAAACAAAAACAATGCTTTAAAAATAATTTTGACATATTTAAACAAATGGCACTGTCAGGATGCAATTACATTAAAATTAATAATGAAACCGTGTTAAGGATAATATAGTAGTATTATATTTAATTCTAAGGAAATTAAGGTTTGTATAAATAATATGTTTTCCATCATGCATAAATATTATATGTACTACTTTGAAGTTTTGTTAAGTTTTTCTATTAGTTTTGTTAATATTTGTGAAATTTATTTTATATATTATATATTTCTTAAATATAAAATAAAGTATGTTATGAATGAATATAAAAATAATTGAATATATAGGTAATGTTTGCTTTATTTATACTACGTGATTAAATACCAGTGATGTCTACAACATATGTTATAGAGATCACTGTGAAATACCCAGCGGGAGGTTATGGCCACGTCAGATTTTTTATGTAAAAGAAATGAGTATGGGTAAATTTTATATCGTAAGAAAAAAGCCAAAATGTATGTACATACAAGCAAGTTAGCAGGGATGTGAATTTACGCGTAAAAAAATATTTTTTATGTTTACGTATAAAAAATGCGTAAAAAATGTTAAATAAGTGACTTGTTGTTTACAAATGTCACATTACAGTAACTTTTCTTAATCCTATCATAAACATATTCTAAAACGACTGAAACTGTGATAAGTTTATAGGAAAGAGACTGAAATTATTGTAAAATATTAAAAAAAAAAACATTCTGAAACTGTAGATAAATTAAAATAAAATTTGTATACAATTCATTTTCAATAAGTTTGGAGGTAATGATTTCAAATTATTTGAAACCATATGTTATTAATAATTAATAAATAGAAAATGAAATTTTATTTGTGCAAATTTTTTTATTCGCCGTCTATTTTTAAATGTCTTCAAATTTTATTTCTTTACAAAACTGCCTAAAATTTACATAAAACATATAAAACATTTTAAAAATATAATATAATATGCTTCAAATTTACGTATTTAGTCTAATTTTGAAGTGAAATGTGTTTGATGTTTGGGGTTATGTCTCAGGAATATATTTCTCTACTAATCTGATTGTTCTGGAATATTCATTACAGTGTAAAAGAAAATATCTTTATAAAAAATATATACTCTTGGTAATAATATTTTACATTATATACGTAAAAAATTCTCAAATTTTGTCAATGTAAAAATATTATTTTACGCGTAAAAAATAACGTATAATACGTAACGTATTTTACGTGCCCATCCCTGCAAGTTAGTAAAGTTAGCATAATGTAAGCATATGTATAATAGAAAATATATTACTAGAGATGAGAAGGTAGAAGAGAATTATAAAATTATGTATGTAGGTACCCATATATTAACTGGAATAAGCTGGGATTATGTTTATAATTTAATAAGTATACATAAATCAAAACAACATAATTTTTTTGTCGACGTCTATCAGTTTGTTCTCGTATAACTCAAGAAAAACTTACGAACGAATTTAGATATAATTTTCACGAAAACATAGCTTAATATCTATCTTAATATAAATATAATACTATTTTATGTTACTTTAGGTTGGATTAATATAACCTTGAATTTTGTTATTATGTAAATACGAGTATACCACTAATTTTCGATCAAGAACTCTACATTTAGACAAAAACAATAATTGCGTTTACGTACCCTTGAGTGTTTTTTGTTTTAATTGTTCACAAAATATTATCAAATAAGTATTCATTAGAATCAACAGCAAGGAACAATACAAAGCAATAAATACCAATACAATTCTAATCTGTCAACTGTGTTTCATATGTAATTTTTACGAGCTACACGTATGCGAGCGGAACTATCGAATAGTATATAACAATATAATAAATAAATAAATAAATATATCATCACGGCATATTACCCATTTCTGGGTGTGCCAGTATCTACAACACATGTAGACATCGGTAATGATGACGATATATTTTACCGTGTGGGCACTTACCAGGCGTCACCTCACGGGCACTCATAGCTGGCGTGGAGAGTGCACGTATTATAATTTAAATAATATAATAAATTGTAATATTTTATTTATACATGTATGCTTTATTGATTAACAAACCTTTCTATTAACTTAATAAGTAAAATTAATGGTAGTAATTTAATTCATTTTGTCTAGGGTCTAGTGTTGCTTCAAAATTGTTATTTCGTACATAATAAAACATAAATATGACATGATTGCCCTTCCTCGTGATTGTCTTTCCTATGTTTTGTTGGTGGTGTATGCATGATTTAGTATGATGTATGGCTCGCATAAAAATGTTTTGTAAAACAAGCAATGTTTGCCAGTCGCACAATAAATTAAATATTCACCTGGTTTATTGCGAAAATAAAATAAGCAGCCCTTCTCTTCCGACGTGGCAATCAATGTAGCGGCGAAGAGTTAAAAATTCATAAAAGCAGAGTGTTATTTTTTATCACCGGAACAAGAAGAAGCGTATTTAATGGAAAGCATTTGATAAAGCTAGTTTGTAATAAACGTACCGCTTGCTCCAACTTGGTTTTTTACTGTCTCCTGGGACGTTTATCTTAAAAGACGATCCATTTGCATACAATTATGTAAATTCGGAGTTTGCAACATTTGCGTTTCCAGGAATAACTATAAAAACTACACAACTACTCTAAATGTTCTCACTTTACCTACAAAACTTAACACTTATTTTAATTAAATTGCCCTATACTACAACGATAATTACCCAAATGATTCCTAAATCTTTAGATGTCTATTAACCTACTTCGTCTATAAAAATTATCAAATTTTACTGCTTTTTTACATCCTTTGTAATGTAATGGGGTATTCTACCATTGCAGAGAAATAAGAAACTTCAATAATTATAAGGTAACATACGTTAAATTAAATTTTAGTAAAAAGAAAATAATGAAATATTACTTCGTTTTAATAAAAATATTTAATTATAGTGATGACATAGTCCCTGGAGAATCCCTGTGACTACTAATCGATTACCAATGTAGTAACCTTACTGTCATCCTAATGTCATTGCCAAATGAGTCTGAAATATATTGAAATAATATTTATGATAAATATATTATTTATTTTCAACATTTTTCTTTATTTCAGTATTCATTACTAACAAATTTGACAAGGAAAATACGTTCTAATAAAATTAATAGAAATATATATCTGATGCAGACAATGCAGGTATCTCTATAATTCGAATTTTAACATCGTGTTTTCCCCAACACTCTTAGATTTTTATATATATTTAGAAAAATATATAAAAAAAAAAATTGGTAGAATACCCCATTCTATAGAGAATTATTGTTATTCATACCGGGTGTCTAAATGAAATCCGTAATATAGGCAATACAATGTTATTTTTTTCATTCAGCTGTAGTTTCTGAGCTATTAATTTTTTAGAAAAGTTGTAAATAAAAAAGTTATTCATAATTGAAAACCACACAATACGAGACTAAAATTAATCACAATTTCTTTTTATTATACGAAAAAAAAAACGCAAATTAAAATTCGCAATTCACAGCATATTTCAGAGTGCCATTGAATTACTGATGTTTTATTTGTTTTTATTTGATATTAATTTTTGACATATTATTATAATTAATTTTGAATGTTATAATAATATAGGTACCATTCATGAATCATTTTGTACTTACTTTTTGTGTTTAATTATAATTTTAATAATTATACAAAATTATTTATTGATAAGAGTAGAATTATGTGATCTGCCAAATAAACAAATTAAACATCAGTAATTCAATGGCACTCTGAAATTTGCTGTAAATTGCAATTTTAATTTGCGTTTTTTCATAAAATAAAATGAAATTCTAATTAATTTCAGTCTCATGTTATGTAGTTTTTAATTCTGAACAACTATTTTATTTACAACTTTTCTCTAAATTTAATAAATCTGTAACACTGTAATTACAGCAAAATGAAAAAATTAACATGATTTTCCCTATATTACGGATATCCAGTAGACACCCGGTATATTTACGTACTTAACTGCATTTGTCAAGAAATCATCTAAAATTACTATGTGAAATGCTGATATTAAAAGGTCGGCACTTAAAGACAAATAGTAGTAGAAAAATTGTGTACTTTGTGTAATTTGTTACAAATTTAATTTAGATATGCAGTTTTTTTTTTTTTTTTTTTTTTGGAGAATTATAGAAAAAAATACTTCTCCATAATTTACAAGTATAAAGTCAAAAACGCTCCCATTCTGTAATTCCGTGGTTAATTTTTAACTACTGTTTAAAATTTTTAATCATTCAGGTATGTTACATGTAACAAAAGATTGGATTATTAGTTTTCAAAATAATATCTATTGGATAAAATTTTTAACCAGTCGTTAAAAATTAACCACTGAGTTACAGAACAGGCCCGAAAGTTGGACAATATTCATATTTGAACTTTATTTCTTTACAGTACTGTAAGACATTTTAATATAAATAAAGTGTTAGTGTGGTTATAGAAAAAGTTTAGTGTGCCATACGTGCATTTCATCATTGTCTTTCGTCTTTTGCTATCATATCTTCTTGGAAAAGGTTGGAATTGTGCTATTAAAGCACAAATAACACGTCGTTAAGAAGATTTATAAGTGCCCTATTGCCTAAACTGACAAAAAAGTGCAAGTCATAGTTTTAACAAGTCGCATTTTTCTAAATCTCATTATAAAATTACCTCAATATAAAAAAATAGTATAAAATACATGTTTCATAAGGCCTATTTAAGCACTCGCCCTTTGTAAAATTTGCCTCGCAGGTCGTTTATCAAACTCTATTTATATACATATACTATTTTGGTGTTGCGGCATTTAAAATTAATTTGACCTTAACTCAGAAAAGAGAATAACAGATATAATTCTAGTTCAGATAGTAACTAAATGTCACTTTTACCTTCCGACTCATATAGTTGTGTGTTAAGGAATAAGGTAGTGTCAAAAAAATTCGATGGCGACTTTTTAATGAATAAGCGGGTTCCTAGAATACGATTTTACTATTCGCGCGATGATGTCTATGTGTATGTACCTGCGTGCGCGTACATATGTGTGGCGATTTTTTTTTTCTCCGATAATTCCAATGCTACAGTTTCAAAAATTACAATTCTAAATTTCTACATCCATTTGAAGAGTTTATGACGCTAAAGGTATTCAATACTAAGTGACAGATATCAGTGACCAACATAATTTTTATAGTATGTGCGTGAAATAATTTAATTGGAAATATGTAAAATTTGCAAGAAATTTCCTGTATGGAACTAATGTAAAATATGTTTGTAGAATTGACGGAAAATAATTTGTTGGCATATCAGATTTTTAATTAAATAACCAAAATTAATTATCTGGTCATGCCACAAATCTGAAATTACGATTTATTTGTGCTTTAAGTAACATACATACCAGACTGTTGCACATCAAAATTAAGCGAGAAGTCCGGTAAACCGTATTACAAAGGCTGGTTGCAACTTTTCATAAGTATAAAAATAAAACACAGTGATAATACATAAAGAATAAGATTTACATAAAGAAATAGGCTTGAACCAATCACAGAAAAGATATATTTATTTGGCGGGTAAAATATAATTACAAATAAAACTCCTTAAAACAATATTGCACTGCAGTGCATTTCAATTCATCTTTCAGATTTTTTCAGCGAGGCATTACATTCTTGAAACTAGAACATTATACAAGTAAGTAATCATCATCTATGGCACAACAGTCCTTGTAGGGCCAAGACCTCAAGTACCGTAGGTACTCGTTTCGTGACCGATAGTACTAGAGAAGTTGGTGTACTTAATCCGTGCGACGACCACTGATTGCATAACACCAGTACGGCAGCGGAAAGACTCCCTCTACAGCTAGCACCACCTATATTTAACATGGACAACTGATCGGGTCATCGCATGCTAGTGCGATTAATGCCTGATATTGTGGCATTTTAACGACTACTCACTTAGCCGGCCGGTAAATTCGAACCGAGGAACCTCATTTTCGATCTGAACATGTAGAGACATAGCGCTTTGATGCGCACGGCCACTACACCGGCACAAGTAAGTAATAATTAAGAATACAAGTCGAACACAATCTCACCAACCAAACGGTGTGATATATGAGTTCAAATATATATTCTATTTTATTTCTTATGAAAAGTTGTATAAACCAGCCTTATCGTCAGGCCCAATCACAGCACGTAATGACATTTGAATATTTTAGGTGATATTACTTTGAATTTAAACAAATATAATACTATATTTAATTTTAGCTTTTACGCGTAATAAAAATTTATGATATGACCTCGGATATGACTATTTTTCTTTGGCTACCGAAAGTAGGTATCGATTCTATTCACATTTGTAAGCCTTAAAAATCTGTGAATCTGTGGCGGCTGCAGCCATAATTTGTTAAATTCTTCTTTGGCTGCAATGAGTTTTTGTGGAGGTAATCGACGGGGTCTACTAAAAACAGGAGAACCGTTTGTGATGATACGATGAGTGACATGATGTTTAATGACTGTTTTGGAGTCAAAGGGGTTAGTTAAAGAGGGAAATTCGTTCAAAATATTTTGAAATTTATTATCGGATTGAATTAAAGAAATACAAAGTCTTCTGAAAAATGAAGTGTTAATATGAAGTCCTCGATTAGTCATATTGATGGTTATATGGAAGTGTTGTAAAAAATCTGCTCCTATAATTGCGTGTTTAACGTTTGCGATAATAAAGTTCCAGTTAAAAATGGTTTTAAGTCCAATATCAAGTGTCAAATTGACAGTACCATACGTTTGAATTTTTGTCTGATTGATTGCACTGAGTGAATGTTTTTGTATACTGTGTATTTGTGTGAATTTAGGTGGGATAATACTCACTTCTGCACCAGTGTCAATTAGAAAACGACAACCTGACACTTTGTCAGTTACAAAGAAGAGAGGACTGGAAACGGAAGGACTAGTGCTGCAACAAGTATAAGAATTAGGCTGTTTACATTTAATAATGGTATGAATATTAACCGTTTTATTAGGAGCAAACTTTAAATTATTCTTCTGCCATTGACAGCCTGGTTGACATCTTCTTGCTTTTTCATTGAAGTTGTAGTGATACCAGCAGATATTTCTACCGTCATGGGAAGTGGAGAGAGAGGGCCAGTATTCCTGTCTAGGGAAATGAGGAGTTGTAGGTGTCGATGTCCCAATTCGAGGACAGCTGGTTAAATCGGTGAGTAACTTTTTGACATTTTGAAGTTCTGTTTGAAATTCTCTAATTTCGTTTGTATTGACAGGTTGAGATGGAGTGATGACAGGTTGTGCTATTTCCACTAATTTGTCTGCAATATTAGCTTTTTCTTCAATGTTTGACAAGGTGGAGGAAGTTAGGATTAATTGAATGTTTGGTGGTAGCTTTTGAAGAAAGAGATGCTCTAAAATTTTGTTATCTTGTTGATTTGTTCCTGCAAGTTGCTTCATTTTTCGTAACAGATGAGAAGATTTGCATAATTTAAGGCATTAATATTTAACAAGGTGTTAAAATTTTGTACTTCCGTAGGAATGGTTCGCTGAAGTAGTGCTGCTTTGGTAGTAGTATATGGTTTATCCAGAGGTTGTTCAAGGATGAGATCTCGTATATCAACGGCATGTTCTGGACGTAAAGCTGTAATCAATGCGTTGTATTTGCTGCTTTCAGAAATAATATGGTGAGAATTGAAAATTATTTCGATTTGTTTAAACCAAAGTTCAGGATCTTCAGGATAATATTTGGGAAATTTATTTGAAGTTATAGCAGAAATATATATATATATATATATATATATATATATATATATAATATGAACAATAATAACAATTTATTCTAATATAAAAAATACATTTATGTTGACTAGTTTGAAGTCGAAATAAGAATGAATGTTTATTTATTTTCTGTTGTCTAGTCACCCAACAATTCCCAAAACCTTACTTGATATTTTTCTTATATTTATTCTCAAGGATATTGGGATGTATACTGCTATATATGCATGCTATATATACTATAGATGCATGCTATAAATCTGTAAATAATGAAAAAAATCGCAACGATAGCTACTAGTCTTGACACCGTAACGCTTTCGTCTTCATTAATATCCGTTTTCCTTAACCCAACGCACAATGAGACACGAAATTCAAAATAAATGTTACGGACTACCAGTGAGTATAAAGGGACTACTAAATAAATGATAAATGTCAATAGTATATTTCATTATATTTTAACTTCCGTTTTTATGTAACATAAACATAAAAAGTTTTAAACGGGAACATATGTTGAAAATTGTCTCATATTTTTCATTATTTGATAAGCTTTTCAATGATGTATAACTAGTCTATATTCTTTTGTTCTGAACACGAATGAAACATTAATTTTTAATCTTTTGGTCGGAAAAAATTCAAATTTGCAAAGAATAAAATGTAAAAAAAATAATTACAGATTATCATTTATTTATTTTTACTTTTATTTTCTTTATTTTTACTATTTTTTGTAATTTATGAATTTTAGAAAGCCTATTAGAACACATTTTTCGAATTGAGTCAAAGCCAACTACAACGCCGATAAAAAATTAATTAATTAATCCAAAAATAATTGCCAAGAAATTTTTTAAGAGTTTTTTAATAGATATAGAATCAAAATCAACAAATGATTGTCTATAATTGATTTTTTCATTTGTTTCTTGGTAAATTTAATTTTTTTTTCACCCCAAAATAATTCGTGTTTTATTCATGTTCAAAACAAAAGAATGTAAACTTATATACATCGTTGAAAAGCTTATAAAATAAGGAAAAATGTGAGACTATTTTCAACATATGTTCCCATTTAAAAAATATTATGTTTGTGGTACATCTCGAGAATTATTAACTTTTGAAAAAATCTAATTACACCACGTTATTCTGCGTAAAAAACCGTATAAAATAACTAAACTCTTTTATAATAAGTGAGATATGAGGAACTATCCAAATAAGTGAAGATCAATTTTTTGCCTGTAGCTCAAAAATAAAAGACGATCGAAAATTCCTGTGGTGCCTATTAAAGTTGTCTCATAAAGTTGGCCGTTAAAGATCTACATCAATTTTCTGTTGTGTACGTAATAAGAAAGTTTTTCATAAAAGGAACTCGAATTTGTTCCAGCCTGTACAATTAATGTATGCATATCGAAATTATTAGTAACTATTAGATACTGTGCTGTCCATCTAACATATATGAATGAATTATTTAAATTTTCGGCTAATATGCTGATAAACATCGATGTTCCTAAATAGATATCAATATTGTATTAATTTGCATGTCATCGTCATATATCATAGTGAATTTGTATTACGTAATTCATGTTTCGAAGTACAGGGATCAAATGAACAAGTGTTGTTATGAAAGGCATGTAAATAGAACAGATCAAATGTGAATAAAGACTACTACATTAAATCAATGATGCATGTTAAAGTTTCCTACGCTGTCACCAAATATATCCATTCATTTTTTGCACGAAGCAATTTATTGTCATATTATAAAGATTGTCAACAAAAAAGTAACAGAATATGTAGACGAGCAAAAACGAATACCACCCACGCTATTTCCGTTTTTGTGTAAAAAGTTGAATTCTAGGAATAAAGTGGGATTCCAGTTACGTGGTATCATTAGTATAAATGTCATATCTGATTATTATACATTAATATTCAATAATTGAAGTGTGCAATGGTTTACAGATCCATTTTAGAAAAGTTCTTATAACTTATAAAATTTGGAAGCAATTTGTTTGAGTTGTTTTCTGCTGGAATATTGTAAACAATTGAAAGTGTCAATTATGAACAATAAAGAGTTCAACTTTTTTAACTGATAATTGCATTAGCATGACTGTTTTTACCCTATAGATATAATAATTGTTGCATTTTTTTTGTATTTTTACTCAAAATCCAGCAGTAATAAAAAATTAACCATAGCTATTCGATAGAGCATAAAAACATGTAAACTAAAATCCAATATTATTTCATACTGAGAAGTTATTTTTAAACACCTGCAGAATTTCCATAATTCGTCTATATTTAGTAACCTATACATTTTTTCCTACAAACAATACACCGCTAAAATACTCTCCTAATGAGGTAACTTTTATCTAAATTAACCGACTTTGTTTCTCTAATACTTCTCGAGATCCACAGGGCAGATCATTTATCCTGGACATGCTGTATATAGAAAGTATTCTGATTTTGAAAGAAAAAAAAAAAAAACAAACATCTTAATGAAGTGTGTATGATAGTTACCTACTATATTTCGTTATTATATAGTATTTGTTATATTTTTGTAATGTTTCTAGGAGTAACATTATTATATTATTATCTAATTAATATTTATTTACAAAACCTGATAACAAAAAATGAACTTACTATACATAAATTGCGAATTTTATCCAAATTTGAAAAAATACACAAGGTGTTTTATTTGAAATAAGGGAGTTAATGTTACTTCAACTAAAATGCATGCAACAATATGATTTAACAATGTTTGAATGTAACATAAATATATTGATTCATAATTTTCTTTCAGGGGGTAAGTCTGTTGTTTAGAATATCCGGAACACATCTTCGCCTTAAAGAAGGGAATTCAGGTTGTGCTGAAATATTACATTCAAAATTTTATTAGAAAAAAAAAACTTAATTCCAGGTATAAAATAAAATGACATGGGATTCCAAGTACGTGGTATCATTAGTAGGAATGTCATTGCTGATGACTGTCCATTAATATTCAATAATAATCGAAGCGAGCAGTTTATGGATCCACCATGGCTTATAATCGTAAAAGGAGGGAAGACAGATGTAATTCTAGTTAGCACTTATGACCATAAAACAGGAAATTATTTGATTTTTGTACGACAACGCTGCATACATATTAATTTGGGCATGAATACGTAATGCGGTTTGATAATAAAGCATGTAAAATGAACATGGAATGGCTCCTCCGTGGAATTGGACAATCGTGTCGCGTACGCGGCGAATTCAGGTGATTAATGATTTATTAACGTGACCGGCCGTGGCCGTGGCCACCCCTGATGGAACTCGCAGGAACGCCACACTGTATTGATATTCATTATGATGTAAACGTTCGCTCGAATGGGGTCAGAATGGTTTCACATGTAATTGTCCTGTCCTAACTCTACCTCCAACTACATGGTGTTACATGTCCAGTACCGAAGCCGAATAAATATTTTGTTTACGCTATTCTGGCAGTCATCTTACAAAACATACATCATGCAGCCCATCAGTATCATGGAATAGGAATTCTAACGTAAATGTAATATCACATGTACCTAGGCATTAATTTCTTGGAATTAAGAAATTATTTTAAAAACTTATAAAAAGTAAGTGATATTAGGTTCGATTTTCTGTTCATATTAATCAAATTAATCCAAACAAACGTGTCTGCGGGAATGTGTATATGTACATCGGCTAAACTGGTACAACTATTTCTACAAGATCAGATTTAACAAACCTGAGAAATCGAAAAAGCAGAGTATGGCCTGGAGGAAATGCACCAAATAAAATTAAAAAATAGAATTTTTTATAAATCCACATATCTTACCAACAGATTAATTAGAGACGCTCCGATGAGCGGTTAACGAATTATTAACAATTTAAACTTTTATGAAATTTCACTAAAATTTGTACACGATTAAAGATAAACATTATTGTGCATTTAGTACGTGTACTAGATAATTTTTGTAATAATCAACTCAAATTTTATTGGTTGCTATGGATACGTATTTAGATTTATTAAGCTGTGATTAAAGAAATTTTTATCTACACTGATCATTATAGTATATAGCAAGAATATAATGTAGGCTAGGTATGTTACACATATTAAAGTTTAGAACACGAGCTTACTTCAATAATTAAATAACTACCAAAAAGCAACAAATGTGTCTATAAAATAATAACGACAAATTATCACTTCTTGTATTTTAAAATCTTCATTTCTATTCATACATTCACTTTATTCATCGCTAATATCTTACTTACTTTACTTAATCCAAAGCCTTTATACCTTTCGGTTTCAGGCGTGTTGAGTTGCGTGAACTTCTGGTGCTTTCTTCCAGAATACTCTCCAGCTTTTTTTTGTCAGCTGTGAGTTTCTTGACACATTTCCAGTTTCCTTCTCTATTTTCTACCGTTTCTAATTTCTTGATCCCAGGTTTTAATAGGTCTTCCTCTTTTCTTTTTGCCTACTGTATATGTCCGAATCATCGTAGTTGTCGCTCTTGGATTGTGTGTGATACAGGCTTTATTGTAATGGATTCTCTGATTTTAACATTTTTCATTTTGTCTAATCTAGATTTTCTATCTATTTTTCTCAGAAATAGCATTTCGGCACTTTGTATATAATTTCTTAGTTTTTCTGTTGTAGTCCAGGTTTCGCTGCTAAAAATAAGAATTGGGGTGGCTACTTTTTTGAATATTTGGGTTTTTGTTTCTTTCGGTAATTCTTTTTTGTTGAGGAATTTGTTTTTTATTGCGTTAAATAGTCTCGCTGTTTTGTTAGTCCTTTCTTTTATTTCTTCGCATATGTTTGCTTTTCATTTATTATTGCTCCTAAGTATTTAAATGTTTTTACTTTATCTAGTCCTTTCTCTTCTATGAAGACGTTTATATCTCTTTCTTCTCTGGTTATAGCCATGATTTTAGTTTTCCGTATTTATCATCATATTTCTTGCAGAAATTCCTTGTGTAGTATATTCATGTTGTGTTGTATCTTTTTCTATAGCTCCTAGAACAGCTATATTATCAGCGTAGGCCAATTCTGATAATTTGATTCTTTTCATTTTCCAATGTCCGATGTTACATTTCTTAAATTCTTCCCTACATTTTTTTATAACGTCGTTTAAAATAATTGAGAATAATAGAGGGCTTAAAGTACATCGTTGTCTGAGTCCTATTTTTGATTCGAATGGTTTAGAGTTCTCATTTCTTACTCTTACATAATTCTGGTTTGACACATACAAGCTTTGTAATTGGCATACAGTTTTTCGGTTTATTCCTCTTTCCATCAGGCTTATCCACACATCTTCTCTATTCACTCTGTCGAATACTTTTTCCATATCTACAGACCATATATTCATTTCTCTTCCTGTTAGTTTAGGTTTTTCGCATATTTGCCGTAGAGCAAATATGTGGTCTTGTATGCCTCTATCTGGTCTGCAACCACTCTGGGTGTCTTCTAGGATATTTTCTATTATCGGTCTTTCTAATATTTTCCTATTATGCTCAGTAAGGTTATTCCTCTGTAATTTTTGCAGTCCTTTGGATCACCTTTTTATAAATAGGCGTTATAATACCTATTTGCCAGTCATGTGGTGTTATAGATTCTTTTGCTGCTATATTTAAGATTTCTAATAACCTTTCCTTTTCCTCCCAGGGGTTTTATCACTTCCGGTGTAATATTGTCATGCCCTGGTGCTCTTCCCTGTTTGAGGTTGTTAATTACTTTATGTAGTTCGTCAGCTGTTATGAAGTCTGAATCATCGTCCTCTTATTGTTTGCTGCTACAGTATCATGTCTACTTGTGCTTAATTTTGTCTTATTTTCTCCTTCAAATAGTTCTATGTAATATTTCTTCCATCTGCCCATTACTTCTTCCTCTTTTTCAAGTAGGTGTAGAATTTTTTGATTTCTTCGTATCTCCGCATCCCGAAGAGAAGTTTTTGATTTGATTAAAAGTTTCGTTCATCTTCACTCCGAATTCTCTCCAACTTTCGCATTTTTAATACAGAGTTTCACCTTTTGTCTAGCTTGCTTGTATTTTTCGTAGTTTTTCGTAAAATTACCTCGAAAGGATCGACTGCTATATGAGCTTCAGACGCGGCCATTTAATTAACATTATTTTTCATAATTAATGAAACATATCAAATTTTCGACTCATAATAAAAATCCGAAGATATCCTTAAATTCATATGGTTTTTTACCTTCCGTAACCTTATGGAAGGTATTGTCTTTGATCAAAAAATTCGGTGATGAGTTTTTAATGAATAAGCACGTTTTAGAGTCCCTACAATACGAATTTACAATTTTTAAGATGATGTCTGTATATATGTGTGTGTGTCCGTGTGTGACAAATTTTTATCCGACGGTAACTCCAATTGTACAATTCTGAAAATTATAATTCTTTCGTATTCCTCTTCTTTAGAACCATAAGAAGAGCTAATTATATTTTGCTTATAATTAATCTACCGGAAGTACCCTTAATTGAAGGTACCCTTAATTGAAGTTTTTAACAGTGTTTCTTAAAAAACGCAGTTACATATTATTTTTTGACATTTTGTTATTATAAATTTTAAATAAAATTCTCTTCTCTATACGGTTTGATTATATATTTTCCTTCATATTCAATAGATATAGAATTAAAGCATTATAAAGAGATTAACTTTTAAAAATCATTCGTATAAATGACTCCATTTTCAGACTTTAATTATATAATGTAAAATAAGATTTAGTAGAAAATCTGATGGTTTTATGAAATAAGGATTAGTTTATTTTCATAAAAAAATTTTATTATTGGCAATCGATTTCGTCGCAACGGACATCATCAGGCCACAGCTGTAATACAATATATTTCTTGAAGAAAAACATATAAAATTTTTTACATATGAAAAGTTATATAGAATTATTTAAATGGTTAGGATAAATTTAGAAAAATATTTTAGTTTGTATTACAAAAATATAAATGTAGATAAATATATGGTTATTAATAATAATGAATGATAAAATGTTAGAAAATAGAAGACAGGTTTATGAGATGATTAAAATGGATTTCAAAATAGTTTTTGTAGGTTAGGTGAGTGAAACAATCATAAACTTTAAATGTATTTATATAAAAATTGAATAAACTTACCGTCAATTAAGTAATTAAACAGAAGTATATAGTATTTTCATTTTTGAAAATTTTTAAAAATTTAAAAAATATGAAAAATATGAAAAAATATGAAAGGTGTTGAAAACGTGTGTTTTCACAACCAGAGGAACAAGATTTATGAACAGCTGAGCGGAAACCGGAATTAGATTTTAGTGTTTTTTATTGTGTTAAATAGTTTTTAATTTATTTAAATGGCGCGAGATTTTTGAAAATATATTGTTCTGGAAAATCTATGACTTCGTTTAAGAGCGGTTTGTTGTCTTTAATATGTTTTAAGATTTCGTATTTTTCGAGTATAATTAATTTATGAAAGTCTGTTTCTGAATGTAATAGTTTTATGTTATTAAGAGTGATAGTATGGTTTGTACTGAATATGTGAGTGTTAACTGCCGAAGGAGGATTATGTTTTATATGTTCTTGGAATCTAGTTTTTAAATTTCTGGTTGTAAGACCTATGTATGAAAATTCACAGTTACTGCATTCTATTTTGTATATTCCACTTTTTTCTAAATAGTTGGTTTTCGGTGTGTTATTTTTAAGGATATTGTATAGATTTGGTTGTGATTTAGAAGTAAGTGTTATGTTATTTTTTTCGATTGGTTGTTTTAAAGAAGTATGTAGTTTTTTGTGGTATGGGAGAGATATGTAGTTTCTTTTTTGTGTAATATGTTTGTAGATTTTGTTATTTATTAACTGTTTATGTTTTATGTTACGGAAAATTTTTGTTATGTATGTTATTGGGAAGTTGTTGTTTAATCCTATTGTTGTAATTGTATTAAATTCTTTTTGAAAATCTGGTTTTGATAGTGGTGTATGTAAAAGTCTATTAAAAAGAAAATTGAAAGCTGTATTTTTAATTTGAGGATTATGGTATGAATTGTATGGTATGATTATATCTGTAGAGGTGGGTTTTCTATATATATTGTATGTTATACTGTTATTGTTATGTTTGTTTAAAGTTAAGTCAAGGAAATTAAGATGATTTTGTTGTTCTATTTCAAGTGTGAATTTTATATTAGATAATGTATTGAGTGTGTTGTGGAAGTTGTGTAATTCTTCGAGAGTTCCTGTCCAAAGTATGATAATGTCATCAACATATCTTTTCCAGAACAATATATTTTCTTTATGTGAAGTTTGCATAATTTTTGATTCTAAATTATCGATGTAAATATTTGCTAGTAAACCACTGATTGGGCTGCCCATGGGAAGACCGTTGTTTAATTTATATGTTTTGTTATTGAAATTGAAAAAATTTTGTTGTGTTACTGTATTGAATAGTTCGACTAAATTATTGATATCTGTGTCAGTGAGGTTATGGTTATCGTTTAAATGAAGGTTATTTTGTAAGTGGGTTTTAAGTAGGTCAAGGGTTTCGGAAGTTGGTATATTGGTATATAGATTTACGATGTCGAATGAGGCTATTATAAAATTTTTGTTATTATTTATTAAAGTGTTATTTAAATTTGTAATTAAATCTTTTGAATTTTGTATTGAAAATTCGGATGAGTATTTTAGTTCTTTAATAAGAATATTGTTTAGTGATTTAGCTAGTTTATGGGCGGGTGATTGGATAGATGATGTGATTGGACGTATAGATTTGTCTGGTTTATGGAGTTTTATTAAACTATATAGGATTGGGGTGTGTGGATTTGGTTCAAGAATTTGGTATGGTTTTGTATTGAATTTTTGAAGGGTTTCCGTGCAGCTGTTCACAATCTTGCGGATTGATTTATTATAATTATTTAATGGATTTTTTTGAAGAGGAGTAATGTTATTTTCTGTAAAAAATTGTTCAGTTTTTTGTATGTATTGGGTGGAATCTAATATAACAATACCGGCATTTTTATCTGCTTTTGTGAGAGTTAAATTGTTGTTTGTAATTTTTTGTTTTATAGATTTTATAGTTTTTGAAAAATGTTTTTGTTTCTTATTTTTTTTATGATTGTTGCATTCACCTACCTTGTAATTTTGTAGTATTTGTGTGATGTTGTTTTTAAGTTCTTGTTTTTTGGGGTGATATTTGATTTGGGCTTCTATTGAAATGGCGGTTGTAGGGATATCTTCTGGTTTTTGCGGGGTTGGTGCAAATTTGTATCCTAGGTTAAGAATTCGTTCTTCTGCTGGTGTGAATGTTGTTGTTGATAGGTTGGTTATTCTTGGTGGAAAAATATGTCGGTCTGTCGGTTGTGTATTGTTATTGATATTTGACTGTGGTTGTTGTGTAGTTACTCTATTTCTATTTGTTTGAGCGATTAGTTGGTCTAGTTTACATTTTCGTTTTTTGTCTGATTCTAAATTTTTGTAGTATATTTCTTCTTGTAGGTTTTCTATTAGAAAAAAATTCAATACAAAACCATACCAAATTCTTGAACCAAATCCACACACCCCAATCCTATATAGTTTAATAAAACTCCATAAACCAGACAAATCTATACGTCCAATCACATCATCTATTTAATCACCCGCCCATAAACTAGCTAAATCACTAAACAATATTCTTATTAAAGAACTAAAATACTCATCCGAATTTTCAATACAAAATTCAAAAGATTTAATTACAAATTTAAATAACACTTTAATAAATAATAACAAAAATTTTATAATAGCCTCATTCGACATCGTAAATCTATATACCAATATACCAACTTCCGAAACCCTTGACCTACTTAAAACCCACTTACAAAATAACCTTCATTTAAACGATAACCATAACCTCACTGACACAGATATCAATAATTTAGTCGAACTATTCAATACAGTAACACAACAAAATTTTTTCAATTTCAATAACAAAACATATAAATTAAACAACGGTCTTCCCATGGGCAGCCCAATCAGTGGTTTACTAGCAAATATTTATATCGATAATTTAGAATCAAAAATTATGCAAACTTCACATAAAGAAAATATATTGTTCTGGAAAAGATATGTTGATGACATTATCATACTTTGGACAGGAACTCTCGAAGAATTACACAACTTCCACAACACACTCAATACATTATCTAATATAAAATTCACACTTGAAATAGAACAACAAAATCATCTTAATTTCCTTGACTTAACTTTAAACAAACATAACAATAACAGTATAACATACAATATATATAGAAAACCCACCTCTACAGATATAATCATACCATACAATTCATACCATAATCCTCAAATTAAAAATACAGCTTTCAATTTTCTTTTTAATAGACTTTTACATACACCACTATCAAAACCAGATTTTCAAAAAGAATTTAATACAATTACAACAATAGGATTAAACAACAACTTCCCAATAACATACATAACAAAAATTTTCCGTAACATAAAACATAAACAGTTAATAAATAACAAAATCTACAAACATATTACACAAAAAAGAAACTACATATCTCTCCCATACCACAAAAAACTACATACTTCTTTAAAACAACCAATCGAAAAAAATAACATAACACTTACTTCTAAATCACAACCAAATCTATACAATATCCTTAAAAATAACACACCGAAAACCAACTATTTAGAAAAAAGTGGAATATACAAAATAGAATGCAGTAACTGTGAATTTTCATACATAGGTCTTACAACCAGAAATTTAAAAACTAGATTCCAAGAACATATAAAACATAATCCTCCTTCGGCAGTTAACACTCACATATTCAATACAAACCATACTATCACTCTTAATAACATAAAACTATTACATTCAGAAACAGACTTTCATAAATTAATTATACTCGAAAAATACGAAATCTTAAAACATATTAAAGACAACAAACCGCTCTTAAACGAAGTCATAGATTTTCCAGAACAATATATTTTCAAAAATCTCGCGCCATTTAAATAAATTAAAAACTATTTAACACAATAAAAAACACTAAAATCTAATTCCGGTTTCCGCTCAGCTGTTCATAAATCTTGTTCCTCTGGTTGTGAAAACACACGTTTTCAACACCTTTCATATTTTTTCATATTTTTCATATTTTTTAAATTTTTAAAAATTTTCAAAAATGAAAATACTATATACTTCTGTTTAATTACTTAATTGACGGTAAGTTTATTCAATTTTTATATAAATACATTTAAAGTTTATGATTGTTTCACTCACCTAACCTACAAAAACTATTTTGAAATCCATTTTAATCATCTCATAAACCTGTCTTCTATTTTCTAACATTTTATCATTCATTATTATTAATAACCATATATTTATCTACATTTATATTTTTGTAATACAAACTAAAATATTTTTCTAAATTTATCCTAACCATTTAAATAATTCTATATAACTTTTCATATGTAAAAAATTTTATATGTTTTTCTTCAAGAAATATATTGTATTACAGCTGTGGCCTGATGATGTCCGTTGCGACGAAATCGATTGCCAATAATAAAAATTTTTTATGAAAATAAACTAATCCTTATTTCATAAAACCATCAGATTTTCTACTAAATCTTATTTTACATTATTTTAAAAATCAGTTAGCTTTGATATTTACCATGGAAACAGATGATATATTAAAAAAATTCTTATTGACAGATGTCAATGTCAAGTGCAAAACCAAATATGGAAAGTATAGGATCTGAAAGTAGTATAAGTCATAGTGTCTCTCGCAAGTGACATGAAGTTGTAGCCTGTCCTCAATGCCGGGAGTACAAGGAAGGCCAAAGAGAAGATGGAGGGACTGTATCGCAAAACACTTTAGAGAGGAAGATCTGTGTAAAGAAGATGCGTTGGGCAAGAATGAGTGGAGGAGAAGAGTGAGAAACAGTGACCCCTAATAAAATAGGAAAATGCTGCAGAAGAAAGAAGGAAGTGTCAAAGGTAATTTACATAGTGTATATTCAATATTCATGTTATAATTTTATTAGATTTATAGAATCTTTTCAAAGGAACTTTTGGTATGGAATTTGTAAAAAATAGTATGTGTTCGTATTACAATTTGACATGAGATATAGATTCTTTTCCAAGGAACTTTTGGTTTGGGCCACAACAATTTTTTTTTAAAAAAGTTCGAAAACCCTAATTGGATCACCATTTACAATTCTCTAGTTTTTCTTCCAAAAGTTGTTGATACTTTTCCCTTGTTTCTTCTCTTAATTTGTAACTTTTAATTTTATAATTTACTTTGGTCTTCCTTTTTCTTTCAGGTTCTCTTTAGAATTCTAGAAGATGCATAATAAATAGGTAGTGATCACTGCCTTTTTTGTGTTCTCTATAAACTCGCACATCTCTAATATTCCTTTTTATTTCGTTGGTTGTCTGGAAGTAGTCTATTATAGACTTTTCATTTCTTGAATGTTCTACTCTTGTAAATTTATGTATGTCTTTCTGTCTATAGAAGGTGTTAATTATAATTAAGTCATTTATTGCGCAGGGATCTATAATTCTCTCTCTGTTCTTATTGCGGGTTGATTCTCCCTCCTTCCCTAGGTATTGTTCTATTCCTGTGTTTTGAGTACCTACTCTACCGTTCAGATCTCCCATTATAATAGTGTTTTTATTTGTGTCCTCGATTTCTTTCTGAAGCTCTTTGAAAAATTTGTCTTTCAGATCTTTTTTTCTCATTTTCGTTTTGGGCATGTGTTGCTATAATTGTAAATTTATTAGTTCCTAATTTCTTGGTCTGTTTTTAGTATTCTTTCATTTACATATTTTTCATTGCTTAACTTGGCTATGTATTTTTCCTAAAATATTAATCCTACACCTTTAGTTGCCCTTGGAGTTACTTTTACTCCTAGCAAGTGCATCCAATATCCTTTTATAAGCTGTATCAATCTTTTTCCTTTCTTTTTGGTTTCTGTTAGTCCTAAAATGTCTATCTTTGCCTTAATCATTTCCTCGACTAATTCTTCTTCCTTTTCGTTTATTGATCTTGTATTCCATGTGCCTATTTTATATTCCAGTCTATGTTTCTTTTGCATTGCTTGTGCTGTTTCCGTGTTTTTTATGTTTTTGATGAATTTTTACTCGGTTTTTGAGACCTTTTTTCCCCTGACCACTTCTTTTTCTGTTTCGTTTCATTCATATTCCTCGCCATCTGTTGTTATCTTTTTGTAACCAATTTTTGTTTTTCTGCACTTGCTTCTTTGATCTTTGACTATTTTAATTATTTCATTCTGAATTTTCCTTTCTTCCGTGGTGTAATCGCTATCAATATAGACTTTTTCAATATTTGTTTTGTATCTATTTTTCATTATTTTCCTTTTTTGATCCCAAGAGTTTAAGTTGACAACGTATGCTCTCCATTTTTATCCTTCATAAATTTTATTTATAATGTCCTTTTCTACTTCTACTTCGAATTTGTCTTTAAGTAATACTTGAACGAAATTATTTTTACTTCATTTATTAATTTGTATGTTGTTGAAATTATTTTTGTCTTGATCCATCGTTATCTCCCCTTATACTACAATGTAGAGTTTTTTTTTTTATCTTTTTCTTGTTTTTCAATTTTATTTTCTAAGTCACTCTTATCGTCAGTATTTCATTTTCTTTTATCCATGTTTGTTCTTTAATTTTCATTTCTTCTTCTAATGTTCTAATTTTTTCTGAGTATTTTCAAAATACATTAATTCAAAAATTTGAGTATTTCAGTACATTACAAAACGGCCTCTAAAAAATATACAGATATAGCGGTATTTTTCGGCATAAGATTTTCCAACAATATAATTTTATAACAGAAAAACAAAACATAGTATATATGGTGTTAACGGTCAGGTGCGAACATAGGATTTTAAAATGAAATGGGATTTTAGTTTTACGCTATATCTTGCTGTCAGTGCTGTCCTATTCATTTTACAGCAAAAACTACGGAGTGCAACATTGTTCAGAATTAAAACTGTTTTTGCATTTTTTATTATGTTCCTAGTTTCTTCACAAATCTGTTGTGGCGCCACTGTTCTCGCCATTTCCATATTAGGCCATATAAGTATTGCATTTATCATTTCTCGTACATACAAAAAAATCTAATTATGTACTTTTATCCTTTAAATATTTCATTTTATTTTTTTAATCATTCTACGAATAAGTTTTCTCCTACTTTCTAAATGTTCGAAATTCTTCCAATTCACTGACGAGATTAGCGGTATTTCCATACGTAATTTTAAATATTTAACTAATAATAAATGTTAAATATACTTCCCCGAATATGCCTTCAATGTTTCTCGATTTTCGACATTGACATTTATCTGTCAATTATAAACATTTTAATTCATTAACTGATTTCTTTGAAGTTATTTGGGCTGTGAGATTTATTACAACAGATTATTTTACATATTTATATTTATCGCTATAGATCTATAGAAGATATAATAATTTTTTTAGATGTGACGGGTAGAGAATTTTAAAGTTTGTAATAAAAATTTTAAAAAATAACATTTTGAAGTTTTTTTTAAGAAACTACTACTTATTCAATTGTTACCAAAACCTTTTCAGCTAATCCTATTGTCAGATTAAGGAATTTCTAGCTAAACAGGTCTTAAGTCTTATAGTTATTGAGAAATCGTCTTTCCGAAATACACCCTCATACACATACATACATCATTGCAGAAATGCTAAAATCTGATTCTAGGGACCTTGAAATGTGCTTATTTACTAAAATCTGGATAGGCGATTTTTAGCATGAATTCAATACCTCAGCGAGAGATAACAGTCCAGTCATTTCGTAGAAAAATAAGGGTTTATTCCACAAAAGGTAGGGTATTTTTGATTTTTGGATATACATATTCTATATATTTAAGGGTCTTAATAGAAAATGCAAGTTTTCCCCCTCGGGGGCCTTCGGGAAGCACCGCCAACTTGGGAAAAAAGGCGCAAAAAACGGTTTTTTCTAAATATCTCTTCTCCTATTTGCATTAGGGCAAAAACAGTAATTTTTCAATTTGTTGACACTAAAATTTCCTACAACTTTCATCTTGTACATTTTTTTGTATAACCAATAGATAGCGAGCTACAGAACTTCAAACAAAGCTAATTTTTAAAAGTTGCCCTAATGCTTATTTAGATCATATTTTATTATATCTTTTTAAATATTTTTTTCAAATTACTTATTATTAATATTATTATTATTATTATTATTCATTAATTATTAGTATTTAACTACTATACATATTAGTCATTGTTTATTGTTTTATTTTCATTCTAAAGACGTTTTATAGTCCAGGAAATATATGATTTTACCTCAAAGTAATTGCAAGAAAAGCTTTTAAACGGAATCCTATCCAGAAAATGCGCTGAATAACATATAAAAAAACTCCGGAAATCGGAGCACGGGAACCTCCCGCCAATTGGGAAAAATGGCGGCATATTTATGTTTTTGACCACTTGCTCAAAACAATTATGAAACATATTAAAATTACTTAAAAAAACACACAGTGTTACATATTTAATATATAGTCTAATAGATTTCACTTATTCACTATTTATAACAGTTTACATTCGTAGTGGCATCGAAAGAAGTAAAATATTGATGCCTTTTTTATAATAATTGTTTATGTGTTCCTGCAATTTTATATTTATTCATCCACCACTCTCATCTTGTTAAAGATACGATAACGCGGTTTGAAAATTTGAATTTAGCCTGAAATTCTCGTTCATATCAAGTATTACACATTTTTTTTCGATGAGCAATTTGCGAGTTACTTACAAATTAAACTCACATGAAATTGTTCTAAATTTTTAAACATCTGAAAATCGGCTCATTTCTCATTTTCTTATTCAAAATTTTGACACGATTAATGATAAACACTATTAAGTATTTAATATGTGTCAAAGCTGTTGATGAGAAAGCTCTGTAGCTCGCTATCTATTGGTTATACAAAAAAATGTATTAGATGAAAGTTGTAGGAAATTTTAGTGTCAACAAATTGAAAAATAACTATTTTTGCCCTAATGCAAATAGGAGAAGAGATATTTAGAAAAAACCGTTTTTTTTTTGCGCATTTTTTCCCAAGTTGGCGGTGCTTCCCGATGGCCCCCGAGGGGGAAAACTTGCATTTTTATTAGGACCCCTAAATATATAATATATCCAAAAATCAAAAATACTCGACCTTTTGCAGAGTAAATCTACCTAATGACTGGAATATAAAAAGGAATAACAATTTCTGTTAATTCGTAGCACTAGTCATGACATTTGTTTTATTTTTTCTGGTTTTCAGAAACTATTTATAAACGGCATACGTCAGTCTGACTTATAGAAAAGAAATCCGGTATCCCTCGGTAACTACTTCCATCATAATAATTTAGTTTATACAAAAAAATGACAATATTATTATTGTCATAAGTTATAGCTATTGCTATTAATTAACACAACTGTTTAACTTTCTTTTGTGAAGAAACCAATAAAAATGTAGAAACAGTTTTGTATGCAACAATTAGGTACACAGGTTTTGTCCTAAAATGAATAGGAGAGCAAGTTATCGCATAAAACTAAATTTCATGTTAAATCCTTTTGTTCGCACTTGACCGTCAAAGCATTTATAAATCCGATATTCATTCTTACAAGACCACAACTTATTCGCAAATTGGTGGCAGCGCAGGATAACTTACGAGTATATCTAAATTGGTGTCAACATTGAGATAACTTATATTACTACAATTCTCTTGATAAATCATATTACTTCCTAAATCAAATTATTCCAATTTATTTCTATAAATTACGCTAGTTTTAGTAGATCAACATTTAATAAAGTGAGAATTGGCATGAGTATAGGCTGGAACAAATTTGAGTTCCTTACATTTTCTCATTATACACTTCACAGAAAATTCATATACAGATTTTTATAGGTCAATGATGCTCTGAAATGATTTTTTTATCTTCCGTCAACTTTAGATAAAAAATGTTTTGTTTTTGGTGCAAAAACTCGGTGGTGAGTTTTTAATGAATAAGCACGTTTTAGGGTCTCTAGAATACGACAAGAAATAAGACGAGATTCTTAAACAGAACAAACAAGTTCTTAATTAAAGTAGAAATAATGTTATATGTACTATAGTTCCTACATAACCTACTGTGATAAAAAGTTAAGTTTTAGTCAATATTTACGGTAATTCATTAAGTATTTTTTAAAATGATATATATATATATATATATCGTCGGATTTCTGGTAAAAAGACTTAACCGCCTTTTGACTAGTTTTGAGATAAACAGAAAAAACTTGTTTTTATTTACAATATTGATTTATTTAACAAGATATTGTGTTATATCGATGAGATTAATATTTTATACATTTTTCAACATACTTTCGCAACATTTTGAAGCATATATCATGAAATATTTAATAAAAATGTTTTTTTTTTTGTTCAATATAGCTTAATACCTAAATTTTTAATATTTATATAGTTGTGAACACCAGATTAATAAATAATATCAAAATAAATTAACTTTTGTGGAACACAACTCCTTAACATCTCCCATTACATTAACACAGAATGGCGTTTAAGACATTTCGTATAAAAGTTCTGTGCGCATCAAAAAGTGTCAGATGGCGTTTACGAAACTTTAAAATGAATTACCTTCTAACATAAATTTTTTGGCGCTTAGATATTGTGCTCAGAGCATGCGTCGTGAAGAGACGTATCCGTTTATGTGCATAACTCATTTTATCATTTTTTGGCGGTTAAGTCTTTTTACCAGAAATCCGACGATATATATATATATATATATATATATATATATATATATATATATATATATATATATACGAGTATATATTATTTTTACTTCATTTATTAATTTGTATGTTGTTGAAATTATTTTTGTCTACCTACTGTGATAAAAAGTTAAGTTTTAGTCAATATTTACGGTAATTCATAACGTATTTTTTAAAATGATACAAGATAAAAATTGAAAATTTTCAATAATTCTTTCTCCATTAAAAAATATAAAGGCGTAGATGAAATTTTAAATATATAATCTCACACAATATAACAAAATTTAACCACAAAATTGTAAGGTATGTATAACAAAATTTTAAAATATTTTAGAACCCTGAGGATGGTTAAAGTGAATAACCGAAACCTCGGATTTCGTGTCAGTATATGCTTCATTGACATGCTTTTCATTATTTTGGGATTAGTTTAGCTGCACGTACTACATGTTACGTGTCTAGCGCATAATAAATATTTTAGTTTGCTACTCTCTACTCTCGTGATAATCTAGGAAAAATTGGACCGTGTTGCTTACACGTAATTATTTCAGAAATTGTTTGCCTTACTATACAAATAACAGAGAAATTACTGAAAAATTATGTTGAGTTAATAACTACCCTTGTTTCTTGAAATGGAGTAAAATGCAGTAATATTTCTATTCATTTCCTCATATTACTTATGTTTTTTATTTTTGGTGGTTTAATTTTTTATGAAATCTATAGATATGCACTACAAGAGACAAAATGGTTATACTCGTATAAAATGTCTCATCTAGGTTTTATTTTATGTTAATAAAACGAAACTATTTCAATTTATCTTGCTGAAGTTGTTTTGTAAAATTTTCAAAAGTTATTTCCGTCAATTCTATGTATTTTTTACAATTCCCGTACCGAAAATTCCTTGGAGAAAAATTCTATATATCCAGTAAAATTGTAACCCGACAATACACTATTTTCTACAAATCAAAAATTCTATAAATCAAATAAAATTATAACACGAACATATACTACGTAAATTACACTTGACACTGACATCTCACAATTAGAATTATTTGAATATATCAGCTGTTTCCATGATTATACCAAAACTGGATGATTTATGAAAGTTAATCACTTTAAAATTCTTCAACCTATATCTATTGAATATGAAGAAAAATCAAATACTCTTTCATATTTATGATAACACAAAATGTCAAAAAATGATATTTAACTTCGTTTTTTCAATAATAACTCTTAATAGCCCAGGCAAATTAGTCCAAAAAAAGACCGTGCTTCCCAAATAGAAGTTATATGAGTTTACGACAGTTTCTGAGTTGAGCTTAACTTTTGGGAGCCGAAAAACCACGAAATTTTGGGACATTTTTCAGTTTTTCGCTTATAACTCGAGAACGGTGCAGTTATTCGAATTTAAAGGCCATTTCATAAAGGTCTACTTTTCAGACGAATGAAATTACCATGGCAGTCCAAATGATAATAAAAAGTTTCAAAAATGAGAAAGCCATATCAGCAAAAATTTGTATTAAATAAAAAAGTTCTTCAATAACAAAAAAGTTAATTACTCAACACTGAGTTTTTCATGAGGTAATATTTGAATAAAATAAAATCAAATTAGATTGAATTTAACAAACATATTATTAATGTATGTAATAATGATTATGAAATTTAAATGAATTAATAAATTTCCGAAAAACATAATCTTTATTGCATTTATTTTCTTTGTCATGATGTTCTTTTGCGTTTTGGAGAAGATTGTCTGTGGAAGAAAAAATCGATTTCTAGTTCTTCGTCTTTGTCAGACAACGGATCCTGCTCAGTTTCTTCTTTAACTATGTCGATTTCTTCGTCATACGGTGCACCCTCAAGTAACACTTCATTTTCAGTAAAGGAATTCCTGCATGTGTGTCCTTTTCAGTACGCACATATGGCGGAGCATTTGATGCCAGCTTTTCTACAGGAAGAAGCAGTTTGACATCCTTCTTTGCAGATGCTGAATATGGTATTTAGTAGTTCCTAGGGCGCTAGGCTGTTGGAATTGGAAATAGATCGAATTTGGTGGTCTTTCATCCCCACTTCTGTGTATCAAGAATGTTATTTTCCATACCTACACCCCTGAGGGGAGTGCTAGTGAGCAGCCGCTTCAGTAGGACACAAACATGCCAAATTGAAATTATTTTTTGATAGTGGTAGGTGGCCCGTCGTTGGGCTTCCCTAATATAACGGAATGCCTCCATGGCCAAAAAGGGGACGACCGAGTGCCAACTCGAAACCACAACAAATTATAAGGAGACCCTTCAATAACAATCTACATTTCGTCAAAGAGCACCAAATACTGAATCAACATTAAAACTAACTAGGCAACTAATTTACCTTTAAATAATAATTGGCCGAATGTGGATGACTACTTTCGTTTTTTTTTTTCTGTATATGAGTGTTAAAATGAGCGAATTTTAAAAAAACTCTTTCATAATTTGACATTTTTATATGAAGGAGCCGTTTTTGAGTTACAGGCGTGTGAACATGAGCACAACCCACTTTTCAGCCAAGTTTGTAAAAATTGCTGATTTTTTTATGTTTGATTGTGGCTAAACCGCTGAACCAAATTTGACGTTTAACGTGCTTTTTAATTTTAGACAGAGTACAATTTTCTATAGGATACACCGTTCTCGAGTTATAAGCGAAACATTGTAAAATGTCCCAATATTTCGTGGTTTTTCGGCTCCCAAAAGTTAAGCTCACCTCAAAAATTGTCGCAAACTAATATAACTTCTATTTGGGATGCTCAAAGTAGATTTAAATCATTTCCAGCTTTGTAATATTTTTCGGGAAGCAAAAATGTAATTTGCCTGGGCTATAACAACTTCAAATAAAGGTACTATCGATTGCTTAATGGGGAAGTTTAGCGATTTTTTAAAAAAAATTTATTCCATGGGAAATGACTTGAAAAATGATGTAACATGTTTTATTTTTTTCAAAAAAGCCCAGATTTTCCGGAAAAGCCGATTTTTAGCTGTGATGACGTCGGTAGAGGCTTGGCGCAACGTATATAATTTTTAGAATTATGTTGTTGGAGTTATCGCCGGAGAATTTTTTGTTACACACACACAAATCATCGAAAAATTAGTAAAATCGTATTCTAGGACCTTAATACGTGCTTATTCATTAAAAACTCACCACCGAATTTTTTGACCAAAGATAATATTTTTCTTACCAAATGGTGACGGAAGGCAAATATAATATGATTATCGTCTACAATTTAATTTTAATACATATTTGGTGCCTCCGTCGGATATACGTAGTTATTACGTATCTCCAAACTTGGCATTATCGTTTCGGTGAAATGTCAATATTTGACTATTTTCAACACAAATTTTAATAATAAATCATTAACTGTGAATTACATGAACACAAGCTCAATGTGATTAGGTAGTTACATAAATATAGAATTTGTACCTAATGCAAAATCGATAATTTTTTTTTTTTTTTTTTTGTTAATTTTAGTTTATGTTTATAAATTAACGTCGTTTTACATTCAAATCTTTTGATGTTACCAACGTAAAAAAATTCTTAGCATTTAATATTTGGACAATAATAATAATAATAATAATAATAATAATAATAATAATACTAATAATAATAATAATAATATTTGGACAATAAATCAAATTTATTTCATAAATTTATCGTAAAACTGGTACAAACACTCATGTGTATCACACATACTCGTATTTTAAAAATTAATACAGATTCAAAGTATAGTTTATGCAAACAACTATTTGACATGGGTCCATACGTAGTGGCTCCGTGCTTTGCGATATTTATTTACAAGTTGAGAAACCTTATATCATATGTTATAAAAAATACTGAATTGTACTAAAAATAAAACCATACTATATTTGCTTTAGAACTTTAAAATGATATTACTTTCCTATGTATAAGTAGTCGGCTGGAACCGAAGTTAGACATATGCTTCTTTAACTTTTAAAAGGAAAGTTCAAGTCTACAATTTTACTCTGACACAATGGCTTAAAATGGGTGATTGATATAGCTAAAAAAATTCGTTTATGTTATGTTTCTTACCGGTTCTTTTTGAATACGTAGTTATATAATAATCAAATAAGATAAATTTGAAAACTAAGTATTGTTTACAAAATATTGACTTAGTATAGGATCTGTGTTTATACGATATTTTTAATCAAAATGAGCTGTTATAGTAATTTACATTATAAGTGACGCACTTACCTACAGTAATAATAAGTAAACTTTATTGTATGTATAACATGAGACAAAATATTTAAAAAATATATATCATATTTTACAATATCCGAAAGTAATTATTTCATAATATATTTATAAATCATAAACATTACTTATATTATATTAACATAATTTTTATCTACGACAGTGCGTAAAATTAATGTTTGGTTGTTAGTTTTAAGTTTATAAAATGGTTGTTTAGTAATAGGGTGTCATTAGCCAAGGGTTGATTAAAAATTTTAAAGAAGTTAAATATGAAAACCAGGGTGATTATTTTGTTATCATGGCAAACTTCTCTCATTTAATATTTTTATCCTAATCCACAAATAATTGCATTTTTTTATTTATTGGAGTACTAGATTCTTTCGTAGATAAAATATTATACTAGACACATACGTAAAGCATCTTTAGTCACATACAGGTCTTAAAACCCTTGCTTCGCTCGTATTTTAATCTGACTCATTCGCGACTAAAATCTAGCTTTACGTACTTGTATTGTAAATAACTATTTACGTAATTTCTAAAAGAAATCAGAGATGACGACTATACTTCATTTGGTAAATTATTATAAAGTGTAGGTGCTAGGTCAGAAAAAAATATTTTAAATTTCGATTTTTTAAAATGTGGTACAGCATAATACAATAGACCACCGAGTCTATCTCATCCTTTATCTCCCCCAAAAATTAGCATCCGCTTTTCGCACAATTCCAGTAATTAAACAGATTGACATTCATATCATAAATAATTTAATGCGCCGTATAATAGGGCTTGTTCGCTTAAACAATGGACGAAGAGGTTCTTGTAGTATAACAGTATATTATAACAGCATACGAAAAGCGAGCATATTCAGAGAAAGTCAGATAACAGTTAAATCCTATTGTAGTGTTGGTAAATGTGCAGTTACATGATTATGCATACGCAAACAATTCACCCCTTCCATACAAGAGACTCCAAGTTGGAGTTCGCATGTCTCTGTTGGAATCTGGAGAGGATACTGAGCCGCAACGCAATGGATGAGATACTTGCATAAAGTCCAGGACACTGGACACACTAGGGATGTATTCAGGAGAAGTTAATTGAAAAGCGAATCGTTGTCGGGATCCGAAATATTTGCTAGGCACTTGCAGAATGCAGCGAACATAGACAATAAATTATAATGAAGTGATTTCCAAAATAAGGGTTGTCAATATTGCAAATTAATAAACTATTTTTATAAATTTTAATAATAATAATAATAATAATAATAATAATAATTCCTTATTGTACACAAACATTTACATGTTATTACAATTGATAATGAGGGTGAATTAATATTTCATTTATATAACCTGCCCGTTGTATACGTTGCATTAATGAATATGAGATGATGAAATGGACGCACATAAACTTCCATACCACCCGGGATTCGAACCCAGAACCGCTGGCATGTGAAGCTAGTTTGCAACTACTAAGCCACCTCGGTCGATATTTTAATAAATTTTCACAAACAATAATTAATGATTTGAAAAATAATATTTATTACTACATTGATAGAACTATATGCATTATATAAGAGCTATGGTAATTATTTTAAATACCTATGCATATACAGTATGTAACTGATAACGACATAGTAATCGAAAAGTACATTTTATAATATATAATTTAAGAAAAGGTGAGAAAATTTATTTATTTTTACATATATGTACAAGTATTATTGATTATTTATGAGTAAGTAATATTATTATCCAATTAATAATATTAATAATAATAATAATAATAATAATAATAATAATAAACTTTATTATTCAACAGGACTGCTGTCCGAATTACAGAATAATATTAAAGTTCATGAGAGGAGAACATAATGATTAAATATTGAATACATAATGCAATAAAAAAAAAAAACAAAGAAAGTTACAATAAAATGGAGTTAATTTTGTTTCAAATTCATTCAAATTCATAGAGAGATCTAATATTGTACAATTGTTATTATAAAGTCGACACATATTGTTAATTGGTGAATTGTAAATATATTGAGTTTTGCACATATTTATAAGAAAGGTGTTACGGCATCTGGTATTACATAAATTGACGTAGAAATTAAGTTGACTAAGCAGAAAATCATCGTCGATAATACTATTAACTACTTTGTATAAAAAAAATCAACAAATGTTTATTTCTCCGTGACGTAACTGTAGATAAATTATAAAGGGATAAAACAGATTCGTAATTATCACTAGAATAATTTAAATTCGATTTGAAACAAACATATTTAATAAATCTTTTCTGAATTCTCTCAATTGCATCAACAAGATATTTTGATTAGGATTCCAAATAATGCAGCAGTAATCTAATTTACTTAAAATTAAAGTTTTAAAAAGAACAGTGTAACAAAATAAGTTATTAAATCCAGATGTAGTGCGAAAAATAAAGCCAAGTAATCTATAGCAACTTTTTATTAAGCCCTCGATATGATTAATGAAATTTAATTTTGAATCTAATAACAATTCAAGATCTATAATTTCTTGAGTACGATGTAAAATGACCTCATTTATCATGTAATTGTAGTGAACAGTATTTTGAATTCTGGCAAATGACATAACTTGGCATTTATTTATGTTGAAATATAGGTGATTTTTAATAAACCATTCATATATTGCATTTAAATCCAATTGTAATAAGGCACAGTCATTAATTTGACGAATTTCAATAAATAATTTGAGGTCATCAGCGTACATGAGGCAATGTGAATGTTTAATAACATAAACTATGTCATTAATAAAAATGTTAAACAATAAAGGGCCTAGTAAAGAACCTTGCGGTACGCCAGAGATTGCCAAAAAATTTGAGGAAGTAAATCTATAACAATAAACGTATTGATGTCGGTCTTGAAGATATGATTCAAGTAAAATTATTAAATTTTCGGAAAATCCGATTTGTCTTAATTTCAAAATAAGTATTTTATGATTAACCGAATGAAAGGCATTACAGAAATCGGTGTAAATAACGTCTAATTGATTTTTATTAGCAAAATTTTGAAAAATGTGTTGGGTGAAATTTGTTAAATTTGTTACTGTTGATCGTTTTTCCACAAAGCCATGCTGAGAGTTTGTAATAAAATTTTTGTATTGATACTGTACTTGTTTAGAAATAATGTACTAAAATATTTTTGCTATTGAATTTAAGCAGGAAATTGGGCAATAGTTATTTATTTTATTTCTGTCACCTGATTTAAAAAGAGGGCGAATTTTGGCAGATTTCCACTTTTCAGGGAAGGTATTTGAAGCTATGCACATATTAAATAATTTTAAAAGTGAAAATGTAAGTGAATCACTACAGCCTTTATAAATGTAAACGAGATATTATCTGGATCAACGGATGTAGTGTTTTTCTGAGCACGTATGGCGGGGTGAATATCGTTATCGTACACATTAATGAGGCGAATAGTGTCAAGTATACAATTATTGTTATTCGTATCATAATCATTTAGGTTGACAGGCGACAAATTATATACACTTTTAAAATAATTAGAAAAGGCTTCCGCTTTCGCAATTTCAAATCCAGAATTTAACTCAGTCTCATTGTAAAACATTTTTGTTGGTAGTTTAGAGGAATCGTTTTTATTATTAACGTATTTCCAGAATTTTTTTGGATCATTAATAATGTTATCTTGTACACGGTTCAGATAGCCGTTATGTGCATTTTTAATTACAGATTTCAGTTCAGTTCTAATAGTTTGATATCTGATTAAATGTAATTCGTTACCAGTATTGCGATATAGCTTTCTATGGTGCTCTTTTAACTTAATATTGCAAATTATATCTTTATTAAACCAAACAGGGTATTTTGACTTTCGGATTAGTTTCTTTGGAATACAAATATCCATAACATTGTACAAGGTATTATAAAATTCATCCACAGCATCATTAACATTGGAATAATCGTTCAGAAATTGCCAATCAGTACTACTAAGCATACTGTACAACAATTCAAAAATACCTTTTTTAAAATCATATTGGTTATTACAATTATTATGCTTAAGTTTATTACGCTCGTTTATGGAAAAGGAGCACGAAATATGCAGAGTAGGAATAGTAGGATGATGGACATCTTCTGGTACAAGATACATTATACTTTTCTCGACAACGCACTCTAAACTTGAGACAACAATATCTAAAATGTTATTATTTCCGTTTGTGATTCTATTAAATTGCGACATATTTAAAAGATTTATGAAGTTATTGAAACAACGAACGTAATTATCTGCAAAGTTAATGGTGTAAAATTGATTTAAATTAGTAATATTGGCGTCTCCAATTAAAAAAGTGTTACAATTATAAATTAATGCCAGAGAGCTGATGAAGTCGAAAAGGACATAATAGTCAGTGATGATGCAGTCGGGGGGAATATAAAGGGCGACGATGTAGAGTGACGTTGTCGATTGGGGAGGAGAGGAGAGACCTTGGCACACAGCAGCTCAATGTTTACTGATGAACTGTAGATAAAATATCATTGCGAAATATGACCAATTGTTATGTGTGCCAATCAACACAGATATCGGTAATGATGATGACATATTCGTACCAGGCATCATCTGAGGAGCATTCATTATTGGCGTGTAGAGTACACCACAGGGGTTACTTTTGTACTAAACTGATGATAGAACACTAAAAATGTTGCATAAAGAGCCGGTTTCACATTTTTAAAAGTACTTTAAAAGAAAGTTTATGCAATATTTTTCATTCCACCTACTAAAAAAATAATAATTTGTTGTTATTTTCGTAAATAATTAAAGAAAAATATTGGCGCCAGAAATAGTTATGAAAAACAAGCTTCTACTTTTGTGGCTTTACAAACATATGCCATAGCCAATAGGAAAGAGTTTGTTCATGACCTACGCTATTTATATAAATAATGATGACTTTTTCAAAATATTACGCAAAATTCAATAATTAATTGTAAAATGTCTAATGGACATTTCGTGATGTTTTCAAATTTGAGGCTGTTTGAAGATACTTAGCATGCATATAAAAAATTCTTGCAACATTTACATTCACAAAACTGCTTAACGTGATTAATTTTTCAATGCAATGGTGAGCAATCAGTATTAAGCGTGGTCTGTTTGTCTTTTATGAAAATAGTATTACCGTTAATTGGATAATATATCTATATAAGTAAGTTTATTTATTAATTCAAATATATTCCCATAAATTATAGCCGTAAGAATAACGTTATTTTATGTCAGTGTCACTGACACAGACACTGTGTTATGCCCGTATTCATAAACAGTTGTAAAATTTTAAACGGTTCGTTATAATTTTTGTCCAATAAAAACAATCGACATTGAAAGAAAAATCGAAATTTTATTTGTCAAGTGTGATTCTATTTGTCAAAAATTATAATGAGCCGTTTTGAAACTTTACGAGTGTTTATGAATATGGGCATCAGTATCTTATTTTTCAAATATTTGGTTTTATATTTGCTAACAAAATTACCAATTGACATAGTTTTGAATTATGAATGCTTTTACTGCAACGACACTAATGAATTTCACAGAATGGGCGGAGCGAAAATCTTATTTCATACAATTCGTAGATGACCTTGATCGAACTTCTTTTATAGTTATTAACATCATTAGGCCGATATGAAGCAAATAACGGACGCGGCTGAGGTTTAAAATTAGCCGAATTCGTTAATTGCACAGCGGCCGTGTGGCATTCAAGATTTTTCGCAGTAACATAAAATTTGAACATTTAGGAATAATAAAATTCTTCTCTTTCAATCATACTGAACAACTTTTCTGTTGATTTATAAATTGTCCTTGATAACGGTCCATCAAAATGCTGTGGTTTTTCCAGAAACACTTGATCCTTAATTATAGGCGACTGTTATAACAACTAACAGCCGCCGGCCGTTATTTTTATCTCCTCACTTTTGTTTTTAGTCCTGTTATATCATAGTAACAGTATGGTATATTTTCTGTACATAAGTACACACTGTTCTTTCACAGTATAGATAGGTACAGTAGCCACACTTCGCTGGTTTTCGTTACAAGCTGCTCGGGTTGAAGAGGAAAAAAATCTCTGTTGTGGCCAGCACAACACCTCTTGCCATTTCCATTTGATGTTATATAAGAATTATATTGCACTTCGATAATGAACCGTCTTCTGCACACATACAATGGGCTACTTGCGTGGTACTGAAAATCCTATTTCTATCACTATATACGTAATGTTATGTAAAATAAATAAATAAATATATCACCACGGCATATTACCCATTTCTGGGTGTGCCAGTATCTACAACACATGTAGACATCGGTAATGATGACGATATATTTTACCGTGTGGGCGCTTACCAGGCGTCACCTCACGGGCACTCATAGCTGGTGTGGAGAGTGCACCACAGGGGTCACTTTTGTGCCATTTAAAATTGGAAATATTTGGCGTCTGTCGGGATCGAACCCGGTTCCCCCAGGTTCGCGACCAGACACTCAGGCACGCGGCCACGGGACCCCATGTAATGTTATGTTAAAAACATATATAAAAATATAAATTTTATTTAAAAAAAATATTTGTTTTTTAGTAAATTAAAAAAGAAAATTATTATATTTAACTGGAGAACCATGTTTAAAAATTTAACATATAGATGGCATGCGAGAAAGTTTTAATTTGAATTTGACATTAGTTCATTTTTCTCTCTCTCTCTGGTCTCTCAAATATATTAATTACTTCACAAATAAACACATAGGTAGTTACATGTAATTTAAAATATCGATACCAAAAAGATAAATTAAAATACTAACCTCCAAACTATTGTTGAAACGTCAAACAGGTGATCAACATTACCTGTACAAACCTTGTACAAACAAACGCAATGGCTTTACGACCATTCATTGGTGCGGCGTAATTCTACGTCATACATGGCGGGAATTCAAATAAACAAATTTCATTATTTTTTTTTTTCTGGCTAATTAACAAAAATTTTGTCAAAAGAAAAAATATGAGTAGCAAGTTTTTACCTGCTCTTCAAAAATATTAAATAAAAACAGGTACGCAAGTAGCCCATTCTAATTATATCTATTTTTCTTTGTATGAGGAATCAGCTCTTCCCAGGAATGTCAGATTGAGCAAACTGCAGTTAAATATTTTATAAGTCTTATAGTATTTGAGAAACCGTGGTTCCAACATACACACACACACACACACACACACACACACACACACAAATGTTATAATCGGATTATAGGGACTTTAAAACGTACTTATCCACTAAAATCTGGATATGAGATTTTTAGCATGAATCCAATACCTCTCTTAGCGAGAGGTAAAAATGAGAAGCGCGAAATTTGAATCATATTCAAATAATATATTAGAAGTTCACTCTATCATAAATTCAAAATAATTATAACATAACAATGATACTGACACATCTAAAATGTCAAACCTACATATTTGATGTATAACGTTCATTAAATATTTATTACTTGGTTATTATTTAATTATGTGTTATATTTCCTTTACATATACATTTTTTGCATAATCATATTTTAATTTTATTTATTTTTACCATATCATAATTTATAATTTAAAATTATATTCAAATTTCGAGCTCCTCATTTTTTTTCCCTGCACACCGAGCAGCTTGGAATGAAACAATAATGGTTCTGTCAAAAGTGTCGCTACTGTAAATATTCTCTATACCTACTGTGGTTTCATCAAAGGTATAAAGAACATTAGAAGACTAACGTATTTATGAATACTTAACCAGCAATAAACCTTTGTAACAATTTGTAATTTTGCATTTATAATTTGAGAATAATTACGTAAATAATATAAGAATAAAAAGTTATTGGAATCTAAACTAATAACGCTATAACCAAACAGCGTATATCGTATACCGAGACAGTGTTAGCCGACTAATTACTTATACCGGGCGTCTACTTGGAATCCATTATATATGTATTTTTTTCATTTTGCTAGTTACTGCCCTAGTAATTTTAGAGAAAAATTGTAAATAAAGAAGTTGTTCACAATTAAAACTACACAATATGAGACTAAAATTAAACACAATTTCTTTTTATTTTATGAAAAAACTCAAATTAAAATTTACATTGAATTGCTAATGTTTTACTTATTTTTCTTTGACAGATCTTATGATTTTACTTTTGTCAGAATATAACTTTATATCATTACTAAAAGTGTAATTAAATACAAAAATGAAGTTTAAAATGGTTCAAGATTGTTATATTATTATAAAATTCAAAATAATAATAATAACAATAATAATAATGATGATAATAATAAATCTACACAATGTTATTTTTTTTTTCATGTATTCGTTATAAAGGGAATATAATGGATTCCCAGTAGACAATGGTATACAGTTCTGGGGTTATATAAATTATGCTAAACTTCTTAAAACATGTTTCAGCTATGTCTAAACATCAGACGAAGGTATGACGATTAATGAATACCAAGCAAATTATGATTTTTTAGTTCTGCGATGAGTTCGTGACGTCGAAGGTATCTGTTCTGTACACTGGAACAGTGTTCATACACAAGAGCAGATACATATTATTTAATTTAAGGCCCGATATACTCATCTCTGGTTAAACTGTATGTTAACTCTAAGTTAAAATAAAGAAAATAGAATTTTAGCATAACTTGGTAAAATTACACGTGTCAATTAACAGACAGTTTAACCAGAAATTACTATACCTGGCCTAAGTGTATTAAGCAGGCTAATGACAAATGGTTGACAAACGAATTTTGAAAAGTATAGACTTAAGAAACTACTCCGAAACACACTGGCCCGTGTTACTGAAACAGTGTTCTTTCAACAGAGCAGATAGGTATATATTATTTAATTTAAAAATATCATTTTACATACTGTAAGTTTTATTTAAAAATTAATTACTTAAACTTATTACCAACGGAAATATACATATATATATATATATATACAGGATGTCTCTTAAGTAGAGGGACAAGGCATAACCACACATTCCTGAGGCTAAAATAAGACGATTTAACCAAACTTGCTTCTACCGGAAACTGTACCATTTAGCCAGAATTCTGCTTCAAAATTCTTCGAAAAAAAAATTAATTTTGCTTATAATAATCGGACGCTTTATTCGATTTGGATGACAGTTTAGATGGTTATAAGTCATCTTTTAAGGTAATACTTGTTATTAATAGTGAACCACTAGTGTATGAAACTTAGGTGTCCCAACATTAATTAGACCGTAACTTTTTAATGGCAACGCCGAAAACGTGAAATTATTTTTCTTCAGAAAGATACATTGAATAGTAAACTTTTCTCTCTGTGTGTAATTTGTGATATCTGTTACGGTTCACACAGAAAATAACAAAATCTGAGTGTCTGCCCAGCTAAATTTTTTATATAAATTTAATCTAGCCGTCTATCCAAATGTCAAACAAGTAATTTTTAATGACAGTAACGAGTTTCAATCTTCACAACTTGTTTAGGAGTAAGCTGAGATATGTAATCGTCTTATTTATAATAATGGTAGTAAAATATTATTAGGCTGAAGAAACGGATGTTACTAATTTGTTTGACATTTGGATAGACTGCTAGATTAAATTTATTTTAAAAATTTAGCAGTGCAGACACTCAGATTTTATTTTTTTCTGTGTGAACCGTAACAGATATCACAAATTACTCAGAGAGAGAGAAAAGTTTACTATTGAATGTATCTTTCTGAAGAAAAATAATTTCACGTTTTCGGCATTGCCATCAAAAAGTTACGGTCTAATCAATGTTGGGACACCTAAGTTTCATATACTAGTGGTTCACTAATAATAACAAGTATCATCTTAAAAGATGACTTAAAACTGTATAAAGTGCCATAACTAATTTCATCCTAATCGAATAAAGCGTTCTGTTATTATAAGCAAAATTAATATCTTTCAAAGAACTTTGAAGCAGAATACTAGCTAAATGGTACACTTTCCGGTAGAAGCAAGTTTAGTTAAATAGTCTTATTTTAGACTCAGGAATCTGTGGTTAAGCCATGTCCCCCTATTTAAGAGGCACCCTGTATATATATATAGTTATGTATATATGTATGTATACAGTGGCGCACTTAAGACGATCCACCCTTAATAACTTTGAAACGAATTGTGATAGACATATCTGGTTTACGCTGAATGTTTTATCATCTAGTGGGGCACATTCTCTTAATATCTTTGTTTTTTTTTAATTATCTAACCCCCACCACTCTCAACTTTTAAATCTTAAATGGCACTATACCCCTCGTGACATATCAAATAAAAGCTCGTGAAAAATGCTATACAGGCATGTCAATAAATTGATATTTGAATAAACCGTTTTAAAGTTAGAAACAATAACGTAATTTTAATTTAATTAAAAACCTTATAACAAATGCTCAAATTGTGCGCCATTTACACCTAAACAATGGTACAACCTATCACTAAATGCTATTTGCACCCGCCAAAATGTTTCTTTTGAAATTGCTTGACACTCTTTTAATTCTAATTTCTAAATCTTGGAGATTAACAGGTGGAGTTTTATAAATATTTGATTTTAAATATCTCCAAAGAAAAAAATCGTTGGGTGCCAGATCAGGGGACCTAGCGGGCCAATCAATTGCTATTTTCTTTTTGAAATGTCACTATTATTAATTTGAAGTGATTAGTTTTTTTGACAGTGACTTAATTTTTATTAATTTAAATACATACCTGCATATTTACTAATGCTGCAAACTATATAAGTTCCTTTGCATATAACACATAGCTATTGCTTTATTTACTATTTTCTTTTTAAAATGTCACCATTACCAATTTGAAATGATAGGTTCTTTGACAGTGATATTTACCTGTCAGTTACATTCATTTGAAATATGAACTGTGTAACAAAGGAATTGTGTTTATCTTAGGCTTAGCGATTTATAAGAAAAATTGTTTTTTAAATGTATCTGTAAAAAATATAGAAAAAGTATTAACGTATACCTGTAGAAAATTCAATAATCTTTAATTTTTATAATGTCAAAATGCGAAAAAATGGCATTTAATGGTATTTTTTTGAAGAAAACCCATTATGAGCTTCAGGTAAAGTGCAATTTCTGGTTATCCGATTTACACCAGATTCTTAATGGTATCTTTTCATATTAGAATATGGTAGAAATACAAGGTTTCAGAATTTTCAGAATGATAGTATTTGAGTTAGAGCGTCAAAAAATCCATACACATACACACACACATACACACTCACACACATATATATATATATATATATATATATATATATATATATACATCATCGTGAAAATGTTAAAATTGGATTCTAGGGACCTTAAAACGTGGTCATTTGCTAAAATCTCGATATGTGATTTTTAGCACGATCCCTATACCTCCCTTACCAAGGGTAGCGAGAGGTAAAAAGCAAATGCATTAAAAGAGAGTACAAAAGATGTTCTTAAAATAAATACTTTTTTTTACCAGTAATAATTCAGATAATTCGAAAGTTTGTAAAAAGAGTAACGAGTAACTCTGGTGTAGGATGAATTTAAGAAACAAAACTCGTAGGTTAAACTTTTAATTATATTATACCACAGAAAATATATTTTTATTACTAAGGTTATATAACTGATGTTATTGTTTTATATTTTACTTTAAATAAAATACGAATTTATTATGGCGCCTTTTTACTGAGAAAAAAACCCGCCTGTGAATTTTTCTAGTTACGCCACTGCTTCTGGGGATGTTCACCTTCAGCTGTAAGAGTGTTTAGATTACAAAAGGCTGCAGTTTTTTTTTATATACAAATAGAACCTCTTGTAAAGAAGTCTTCACTAAAGAAAATATATTAAATCTTACTTGCATCTATATTTATTATACTATTCTGCACATTAGATTTTCTAAAAATAATCTGTTAACTCAAAGTGACATACATTCTTACGATACTAGAGGGAAATCGAATTTGGTTATCCCGCACATAAAAGTAAATAAAGTAAAAAATAATACAAATTACTATGGACTGATATTCTATAATAAATTACCTCAGGAGTTAAAAGATATTAATACAAAAATGAAATTTAAAAATGTATTTACTGAGTAGAAATTATTACCATTTTGAGGAATTTCTTAATGATGTCATAAAATTTTTATTTTAATTGTGATTTAATGCGTTAGTGGTACATATTTGTACTATTTTGTGTAACTTTTTTGTTGACGTTTCCCATGTCATGTAATTATGATCTCCGGACATAAAATTATTATTATTATGATTTTTATACAGAATGTTATGTAAATAAATGTACAATGCTTAATCTATGGTAGAACTGACCCCATAAATAGTAAATCTGGAAATAATTTTTGTTTCACATGCTTCTTACAAGAACTAAAAGTCTTTAAAACTGACCAATCACGACATAGTTCAAAATTTTGTAAAAAAGTAAAAATCAATGTGTATCAATGTATTGATTGTCAAAACTGACGTTAAACTTTTTTGCATACACGTACAATTCAATACATAGAGTTATAAAATATATATACATATAGAGGGAGTCTAAACACTCAAAGCTGATGTCATGCGGGGTAAGCTTGTTTGTAAGGCGGCCATCTTGGGAAGATCTAGTGTATACAAGCGTTCTCTGGTTATTTAATTATTTTACGTTAATAATCGATTTTAATTTGTGTTATTTGGATGTGAAACGTTTGTAATTACATGTCAACGTGTTGTGCCTTCGGTTGTAATAACCGAACCTCCGTAAAACAACAAGAAAAAGAAAAGGAAAAAGCGATTACAATTCACAAGTAAGTATTATTTATCTTATACATATTATTAAGGTTTAGTTTATATATTTTATTCTATTTTTTACATATTTCATGTAAAAATATTAACTTATTTTTGTAATAAATATGTTTGTACTTCGTATTTATTTGTATTGTAAACATCATAAATATATATTTTTATATGAAATTTCTAGCCTTAAATTATTTGCCTATTCGGTACCTAGTTTTTGTAAGTTTCTATTTTAATTATTATAATTGTCATCAAATTGGAACAGTTCTATTCATTATTTATTCAATTTCTATAAATATTTAATTCAAGTTTAATCGCAATTCTCTTTAAATTGAAAAATTTTACAATTTTTTGGGTGTTTCAAATTTAAATTGAATTAATCTTAATACATTTCTTACTGAATTAATGCTTGCTAATTACAAATAGCTCCATTTTCTGTTACATTATTGTATTTTTGTAACAAAACTGAAGAACTTGCACTTAATTACATTATAATAATAATAATAATAATAACCCATTTTATTTGGCAAAGTTCAGATACAGCTGGTCTTACACTTAACCTTATAACAAATTTTATATATTGTAACAAACTTAATGAATTTAATACAACAAAATAACAATAAGAATACCAAAAATAACATTACATTGTAACAGTAGTAAAGTTAATATAAAAAACGTAATATGAAAATCAATATGAACATGACTTAAAAATAAGAAGGAAAAAATGTTTATAAATTTAACATTAATTACTGTTGATCTATTCGTTTTCAAATAACATTTTTCTTAGTTTAGATGAGAAAATAGAGGTGTTAGCTATTTTTAAATTATCTGGCAATTGATTATATAAACTAGGTCCTGCACAAGAGAAGGATCGTTTGAATAGTTCTGTTCGATGTTTAGGTATATGTAATTTTAAATTTGTTCTTAGATTCCGACAGTGTTGCGTACCTCGAAATATTAATTTCTGATGCAAGTATGATGGAATTTTGGTGACAATGGTTTTGTGTAAAAGACATGCATAATGATGACTTCTCTTTTCACTCATATTTAACCAACCTGCATTTCTGATGTGTACTGATGAAACCGCATCACGTCTTCTAAAACCAAATATGAAGCGAATGCAAGAGTTTTGTACTTTCCGTATTCTTTTAATATCCTGAATCTTAAGGCAAGGCCCATAAATTGTATCACAATAATTGAATACAGAAAGTACAAGACTGTTTACTAAAATTATTTTATATTTTCTCGAAAGAACAAAGCGGTTCATATAGAGATTTTTCAACGCTAAGTATGCTTTTTTAATTAGCAAAGTAACATATTCAGTGAAACGTAGTTCTGTATCCATTATTAGACCTAAATTCTATGAAGAATGTTTAATAGGTAGTTCAACATTATTTAATGACACTTTAACCAAATTATTATTTAAAAGAAACTGTCTTACGGTCTTATTTCCAAACAGCATTACGCAACATTTTTGTTCATTGAGAGTTAGACAGTTATCGCACGCATACTTAGCAATATATTGTAGATCGTCATTAATGTTATCTAATGATTTATGGAATTCACTTGGTTTAATTGGTAAATAAAGTTGCGTGTCATCAGCATATAAATGTACATTACTATTCTTGACAATTTTGGGGAGATCAAAAGTATATAAAGAAAATATTAAGGGACCACATACCGACCCTTGAGGGACACCTTTTGAACAATTTAACTATGCGATTGAATGCCTCGAATCTGTCTTGTCAACTATTGATACCGATTTTTTAATAATTGGCGATGCAAATATCACACACCTTGTTGATTATGTAACTAGTGGATATACAGATAATTTTATTACATCCTTTATAAATTTGTGTGCTTTCTTAAATGCCAGTAACTACAATACCATTACAAATTCCAATAATAGAATTCTTGACATTGTTCTTTCAAATAAACATTGCACAGTCCTTCAAAATCCTGATCCCTTCGTTGATGAAGATTCACATCATCCTGCACTTGCAATTACTTCATCTTTCCAGCCCCAGTATACATCCCCTTCTACCACATTTAATAATTGTGTAAGTAATTACAATTTTCGGTTAGCCAACTTCAATCTCTTGTATCTTTCTCTCTCCAATGTTAACTGGACAGTCCTATATACTTTTGAGGATGTAGACATAGCATTTTCTTATTTTTATGAAGTGCTATATGAAATCTTAAATACATGTGTTCCTATTACTACACGTAAAAAGTCAAAGTACCCGCCGTGGTTCACTCCACAAATAATAAAAAACACGAAATTAAAATCTAAGTTCCACAAATTATACAAATTACACAGACAAGATCGATACTTGATAGAATTTAAAAAATTGCGTGCTCAAGTCAAAAAGGATATTAAAATTGAACACTCCAAATATCTTGCTTCCGTAGAGAAATCTATTTCATCTGATCCCACTAAATTATGGTCATATATCAATACTAAGAAACATGCTACACGTATTCCAGGTAACATGATTTTTGGAGATCAATTGTTCAATTCCACACCTGATATCGTACAAGGATTTGCTGATTTTTTTGCTAGTGCTTATGCCGATCCTGATCCAAATATTGATCCTAATATGAACCCACTAAATACCAACAATACACCAATTATCTTGAACATCACGAGTGAGGACATTAAAAGTGCACTAAATAAACTTAAACCCTCCCGTAATCCAGGTCCTGATAATCTACCTGCATACGTAATTAAGGGGTGTGCAGATCATTTCATAGCTCCACTAAAATTTCTGTTTAATCTGTCATTATCAAAAAATAAATTTCCAACATGCTTGAAAACATCATTTATAACACCCATCTTTAAATCCGGTGACAAAGCTGACATTAGTAATTACCGACCTATTGCCATTTTATCTAACATATCAAAAATTTTTGAATCCATTATATATAAATATATATACAATTCCGTACACAGATCTATATCCGTTTTTCAACATGGATTTGTCAATGGCCGTTCTACAACCACTAATCTAATGAATTTCACGGAGCAAGTATTGAACCTTCTGCATGACAACAATCAGGTAGATGTCATATATACAGATTTTGCAAAGGCATTCGATCGTATTAACCATAAAGTTCTTCTTCACAAACTAGATGTTAATTTTCAATTTTCCAACAACCTACTTGAATTCCTTGAATCTTATCTACATAATCGTCCTTTGTATGTTAAATATAACAATTATATTTCAAGGTCATACATCCCCACGTCCGGAGTTCCACAAGGCTCTAATTTAGGTCCATTGTTATTTATTCTGTTTATTAATGACATTGCCAATTCTGTCAAACATTCCGAGATTGAGTTATATGCTGACGATATTAAAATTTCTAGAAAAATTAATTCCATAAATGATTGCATTCTTCTACAATCTGATATAAATAATCTCCTATCTTGGTGTCGGTCTTCCAAACTATTCTTTAATTTCAGTAAATGTAAGGTAATGAGTTACTTTGTTAAGAAATTTGTTTACACTTTCTCATATAAAATGGAAACCACAGTACTTGATAGAGTAACGCAGTACAAAGACCTTGGTGTAATTTTTGACTCTAAATTATCTTTCAACGATCACATTAAGTATATCATTACTAGCGCTCATAAAAATTTAGGTTTTATTATAAGAAATACTAAATCATTCAGAAATATATTGACTCTAAAAAATCTATATTTTGCATTTGTACGATCAAAACTAGAGTATTGTCTTCAGGTTTGGCTTCCAATATATAACAAGAATATTTATGACCTTGAAACAATTCAGCGAAAATTCTTGAAATTTTGCTTTTTTCGAATGCTTGGATATTACTCTAGTTTTGATTATAATTACAATGATCTACTAACACAATTTAATTTGCTTAGTCTATCATCCAGGCGCAAGATTCAATGCACCATGTACTTGTACAAACTTTTAAATGGGAGTATAGATGATCCAATTTGTCTTGCTAACATTCCGTTTAATGTACCTAGAACATCATCTAGAACTAATAATCTTTTTAAATTAAAATTTGTTAGAACTAATTACGAATCAAAATCTCCGATTCGTCAACTATGTTCCACATTTAATAATATAAGTTGTTCAGAATGTGTAATTGAATTAGACATATTTAATGACTCGATAACTAAATTTAAGAGATCTGTTTCGGCTAACTTTGCAGTGTAAATTTCTTTATAAATGTATATATTGATTGTTTTCATTTCTACTTGTGACACTTATTATAATTGTATTTTTCTGTAATCAATCCTATAATTGGGATCTCGTATCCTGTTGGATTGATATAAATAAATAAATAAATAAATAAATAAATAAATAAATAAATAAATAAATAAATAAATAAATAAATAAATAAATAAATAAATATTAACTAAACCAGATTTCGTATTATTGTATGATACTCTTTGTTTTCTATTACTTAAATAATTAGTAAAGTAGTTGATGCTAATATCATCGAAGCCAATATGTTTTAACTTTGCTATTAACAATTCATGATTTACAGTATCAAAAGCCTTGCTGAAATCAAGAAGAAGAAGATAGACCATATTATTATTATGATATGAGTTATCTGTGGAAGTATAAAAACAAAAATATATTTTAGCATCTTTAAGTTTATATTATCGACACCAGTAGAATTAGAATTGATAGTATCGAATACTGTTTGAATTTCTGGTTCTGTTACTAGTGTAAACGAAAAGATAGAGGTACTAATTTTATGAGAGTTGTAGTAATTTAGTAAATCAGAGTTGCATTTTAAGTTATTGGTGCTATTAAAGAATGAATTTAATTTATGTACATCGCATAGTTCTGAAGGTAAAGGCGGGATAAATTTATTATTAATATTAAACTCTTTTAAAGTGTTCCACATGTTAGATTTCCCAGATCTTATTTTGAATTCTACATAGGCTTTTTTCTCCCGTCTAATAGCACTAGTGACCTCATTTCTTAGATGTTTATAATAATTCCATTTAGCAATCGATTTTGTTCTTCTGAAATCAGCAAAAGCATTATTTCTAAATTTAATCATAGTTTTAATAACATCAGTTATCCAAGGCTTAGGTGGTCTCCGAACAGTTACGGTTTTTATTGGTGCTAATATATCAAAAATCTCTGTTATTTTATTATTTAAAAATTCAACTTTATCATTTATATTCTCCACATTAAACATGTAATCCCAATTATAATGTAGATCGTCCCAAGATGGCGGCCACGAGATTCCCCTTCCGTCTCATGGTGACAAAAACTCTGTCCATATCTATACTTTACGCTCTCTCTAGTCGTATTCTATACTCTAAGATTTATATTGTGTTTTTGATATTCTCAAAATGCTATTTACCTTCACAATCAAAAGTATGCAGACTTGCATATGGTTTATGGCGATGGCGAGACATTACAAAATAGCTGTGATACTGCAAGACGGTACAGAGAGTTTTACCAAAAAGACGTCAATGATCTTACTTACTTCTGGCAGATGTAACATTGATTTTTACTTTTTTTCAATTTTTTTTTATTTTGACGTGATTGGTCTGTTTTAAAGGCCTCTAGTTCTTGTAGAAAGCATGTTAAACAAAAATTATTGCCAGATTTACTATATAATTTACTGTATAATTTTGTTGTATTTCGGTTGTGGTTTATGGGCCCATCAAAGTAATACAACGTATATTTATAACACTTTTATTTTCCATAAATGTCATTACTACAATGAATACTCTAACAAAAATTAAAAGTTATTGAAAGTTAAATTTCCATGCATAATGAAACCAGAATTTCATATTGATATAAATGTCTTCAGTTATTGATAAATATGAAATTAAAAGGATACTTATTATTCATACATGACAGACAAGTCAAGTTTGATTCATAAATGATAAATCTATTCGGTAACTACAAAAATTATGATTTCGTGGAACTTTCACATCTGGGAAACATAAAGTCAGAGTTCAGTCAAGGCGGTTTGAGCAGTTTATTATAATATAAATATATTATGACTCCTTTATCCATTTAGTTTATAGGTTCGTACTATTTTCAAATTTATGGACAATTTATTCACCCATGAGGGCAATTAATTCGAATATAGTACTAATGATTTCACTTTGACCATAATTAACAGCTAAATCATAAACCTGTGCCCATTATTGTTAAAGTTATATATACATGAATATTATATAGCTTCACCAGAAACATGAAAGCGGTAATATTTGACAAACATATATCCTCACATTAGATCAAACACTGCAATTAATCTTTAACCGTTTACGAGTACATTCTAACTAAAATGGCCTGATACCTATATCGGGTTTTCGTACATTTCTTTTACACTGTTCCCTACATTTTATTGACTTACGTTGACAGCATGATTGAACGGTTAGGGTACTAGGGTTGGAGGGAGCCAAACAATTTAGGTACAGTTTGGACCAAGTTACTTCCTATCTTATATTGCGAAAGTTTCCGTCTCATTCAAAACTTAATAGTTCATATTTGATTGTTTTTACTATTTTATTATTTCATTGTTCATATAAAAGAAAGAAAAATTCAATTACATTTCAAACCGACGGAACATAAATGTGGAAGAATTATACACATAAATACGATTTTCATTAGGAGAAAAATAAGTTGATATACCATACATATTTCCTTACTTCATTTATCAATCGTACGAAAGAAATTACATTTTAGTCACATTTTTTTTTTGTATCTCATAAGTGCCACGAATGTAATTTACATGCACATTAACCATCTACAACCTCTGCAAGAAATGTATATTAAAGTTTTAAAAGAATTTCAGAAATAAAAATATATCATGTTATCCAAAATAAAAACTATACTTTAATCAAATAAATAAGAGTAGATTTTAGGGGAAGAGGACAAAGTAAATTTATTTAATTTGTTGTCTCCGCCCGTTATAAGTAGCTTTATATATTTTTACGAACATGTGATTAGCGAGCAGTTTACTAGCAGTGCTTTATCTCCGTTTTGGAGAAAAATACATCAAATAAAAGATGCGTTCAATTAATTTTTCTGCAACTATTATTTGAAGTACTTTGCTCTAAAACAATCCATAAAAGATTGACAGAGATAAAAGAAATGCTAGTCAACTGCTCGCGAATTACCCTTTATCATTTGTTCATGCTATCACCTTTTGTAAACGGCCTAGGCCGGCAAAAGTAGGACCTTTTTTACTTCCCGCTACCCTTGGTAAGGGAGGTATAGGGATCGTGCTTAAAATCACATATCGAGATTTTAGTAAATGACCACGTTTTAAGGTCCCTATCCCTAGAATCTAATTTTAACATTTTCACGATGATGTCTGTATGTGTGTGTGTGTGTGTGTATGTGTGTGTGTGTATGTATGTGTACAAATTTTGTTTGCAGTCTAACTCAAATACTATCGTTCAGAAAATTCTGAAACCTTGTATTTCTACTCTATTCTAATAGGAATAGAAGCCATTAGATTTTGGTGTAAATCGGATAAACGGAAATGGTACTTTACTTGAAGCTTATAATGGTTTTTCTTCAAAAAATACCATTAAACGCCATTTTTTCGCATTTAACGTCATTGGAAAATTACAGATTATTGAATTTTGTACAGGTATACATTAATACTTTTACTATATTTTACAGATTAATTTAAAAATCATTTTTTTTTTTTAATCCCGAAGCCTAAGATAAACACAATTTCTTTGTTACACAGTTTATTTTTCAAATGCATGTAACTGACAGGTAAACGTCATTGTCAAAAAACTAATCACTTCAAATTAATAATAGTGACATATTAAATAATAAAGAAAATCGTAAATAAAGCAATAGTTATATGCATTAGAACATAATATAGTTTGAAGCATTACTAAATACGTAAGTATGTATTTAAATTAATAAAAATTAAATAGCGGGAGGTTTTGTGTTGGCCACATCAGATTTTTGGTTAGAAATTGGCTTTACAGTTTTAAGTTCTGGTGAAATATCAACTTTAAAGTATTTTCAACACAAGAATTAGCAAAATTTTTACAAATGTTAAGACTGTATCGTTAATGGGGTCTTTCCAAAAAAAATATAGTAACTATAGTAAATGATTTTAATCATATATCATACAATATTAAACTTATCATTCAAAATTTTGTTTAAAGTTTCGTGACATCAAAATGTGACGTCACCTACCGATAAGTACTAGAGTTTAACCAAGTTAGATGATATATCATTTAATTTTCGTTTCCATTGCTGTGAATATGATTAATGATTATTAATTTCATAGCTTTGTTCACTTATTAATGAATTAAGACAAGTTACTGTTTATGAATTATAAATAATATCGTATTCATTATGTTTTCTTTCTTTACTTTGTCCTCTAAACATAGATTTGTGAAATGTAAAATGCAGGTCATAAATATCATACATAACCAAACATATTGTCAAGCCAAGTTCCATCTTGGTTATCCGAGCGTTTGATCGTTGTTAACAGGTAAATTTATAAATTTATTATAATGGTGTGTTTAAATACTCCTATGTAAACAAAGACACTTATAGGCAAAAATAATTGTGATATATTGAATAGTAGTTCCAGATTTGGACACTGGAAGGCAGTGCTGTCGCATCGTTAATACAGTGCCTCAATTACCTACAGTGGCGACATACGATGTCTCGATTCTGATTGGTTGTAAAATCCGCCATGTTTATGCTAACTTTCCGTTCTTCACTTGTAAAATTTACTTGCAGAATCGAAGTGAATAATTTGTTTCACGTGCATTTTACATAAATTATTGTGAAATCATTTATACATTTATAATTTAGTGAAATAACTAACTACTCGACATAAAACAGGTAACGTAATATTAAATATTACACATAATTCTAGCATTTGTACGTATGCTTATCGTTTTTAATAAGCATACATTCGAGGTCTGTCCGAAAAGTATCCGACCTTCTTTTATATTTCCCCGCTGCTGTTATTCTGCGTCATCGGGCTGGTGGCATCCTTCGAGTAGTCCCCATTTGATTGAAGAATACGCTTCCAACGGCCTTTCTACTTTTGGAAGCAGTCTTGGAACTCGTTTTTTGGTATTGCCTTTAGAGCATTCGTCGTACTAGTTTCGACCGTTTCTTTGTCGTCGAATCGGTGTCCATTGAGCGACATTTTTAATCTTGGGAACAGCCAAAAGTCGATGGGAGATTTTCATCATTATTGGCCATTTCCAAATTGTCCTAAGCGATTTCAAGGCGAAGGTTTTTCTGCTCCACCGTTAGCAATTTCCCAATTTCGGAATGAATTTCGCACACACACACCATTTGCAAATTTTCAGTTAAAATCTTCCAAACACTAGTTTTCGGTAATCCCAGATCATATTCTAGTTCTCGCACACTCAATCGACGATCTTCATTGATCAAAAGTTGCACACGTTCGATATTATCCGGTATTTTTGTTGTCGAAGGCCGTCCAGAACGTGGGTTACTATCATCAGATGTGCGGCCATCTTTGAACCGTTTATACCAGTTTTTATTTGTGTTTTGCTCATACACTCGTCCCCAAATGCCGTCTTCATCATTTCGATGGTCTCCACACAACTCTTTTCGAGTTTTAAGCAAAATTTAATGCAAATTCGTTGTTCCGATCTTTCCGTCATTTTTTACAAAAGCAAAATGCGACAAACGTAAAAAACACTTTGTAAACAAACGCATGCTGCACGTAAACTAAGGTGATCCGACTAAAACTGCGGCATCTAGGGAATTCGTGAAGCTTTACAGTTGACACTTGTACCCGGCAGAGGGCGCTAAAATTGCCAGGCGCGAAGATATGAAGAAAGGTCGGATACTTTTCGGACAGACCTCGTACAAATACTAGAAATATATGTTAATTTATAAGTTTGATAGAGCCGTAAATTTGTAAATAATGAACAAACATCAATATTTGTTGTCAAGTAGAAAATATTACACAAAATGGTAGAGTTACGGATTTATAAAACATAGATGTACATAGAATTTCACCATTAATATTGATATTATTTTCAAAAAAATAATTATATTTACAAAAAATAGTGTTAAACAATGTTATTTTGGGAAAATTATAAACTAAAAACATCAGTTTAGTAATAATGAATTTCTAACCTAAAAAAAGATTTTTAGAAAAGCTTCTTTCGATAAAGAAGAGTGCTGAATTCGACTCAATAATTTTTGTGACATTTTATTTGATGAGAAGGAAGTTTAACGACGCGAAGTATTCCTTTGTATCAAAATTCTTGTTCCTACAGAATTTAAACACTATTTTTTCCATTTAAATTTATATTTCTATTTTTTGACATATGTCAAAAATGTCAATTTGTTGCTTCATTCGCCATTGCCAATGTAACAGCTCAATTTTAACACTCGTGTAAAAAGTAACAATAGATTTGTGAAAAATATTTATGATATAATCGTTAAATACGTATATCATACACTATTTTTTCTATAAACACTATTTTTTTTTTTCATTTAAATTTGTATTTATATTTTTTGACTTATGTCAATAGTATCAATTTGTTGGTCCATTCGTCATTACGAAGGTAACAACTAATTCATTTATTTCTTAAGAAAATGTTATTAATTTCTTTTACTAACCGAGATTCCTGTTTTTTCCATGTTTACATTGTGTTGTAAAGCAGAACGTAATTATTAATTATATGTATATATTTAATTCTTTATGAATCGGGTATAGTAAATATTACAATTTATTCAATGCTTATAGTAAAATTTATTCATTTAAAACATCAAACAAGTAAATATAGTGTAAAAATTCACATACCGCCAATGTTAAATTTAGCATAAACATGGCGGCTTGGTTCGTATATCGCCACTGTAGGTAATTGAGGCACTGTAATCGTTAATACAGTCCTCAATTAAATACAATATGAATTTTCACTACTTTTACTTGCTTAATGTTTCTAAATGTTTAAATGAGCTATTGCGTACCTTTTTTTATTTAATATTTTTCAGAGAGCACGTAAAAACTTGCTACCCATATTTTTTCTTTTGACAAAATTTTTATTAATTAGCCAGAAAAAATAATGAAATTTGATTATTTGAATTCCCGCTATGTATGACGTAGAATTACACCGCACCAATGAATGGTCGTAAAGCCATAGCGTTTGTTTGTACGGGTAATGTAGATCTCCTGTTTGACGTTTAGTTTGTCTTTTTGTTATCGATATTTTAAATTACATGTAACTACCTGTGTGTTTATTTGTGAAGTAATTAATGTATTTGAGAGACCAGAAAGAGAAAAAATGAACTAATGTCAAATTCTAATTAAAACTTTCTCACACGCCATGCCATCTATACATTACATTTTTAAACATGGTTTCCTTCTGATGTTCAATATAATAACGTCACAGAAAATTTTCTTTCTTAATTTACTAAAAAACAAATATTTTTTTAAATAAAATTTATATTTTTATATATGTTTCCAACATAACATTACGTATATAGTGATAGATATCGGATTTTCAGTACCACACAAGTAGCCCATTGAATAATTTTACTATAAAACGTTGAATAAATCGTTATATTTATATCCTAATCATAAAGCATAAAATAATAAAGACAATAACTGGTAGTACTTACTCAAAATTTTAATCATCCTAACTAATTACCATGCCTACCATTTACAAATACATTAAGATGATTAAAAATTATGAATTTGTTACTTTAGTCAACATTTAATCACAACTGTTTAAAAGTAAATACTGCCGGTCATTCATCTTTACAATACAATATTAAATTAGAAAGAAAACAGGAATCTGATGTAGACAAAGAATTTAATACAATTTTCATAAGAAATAAATATTTTAATTTTACTTATCTCTAATACAAAATCACAATGCTACCTAATAATACTCGTAAATACAAAACTAAACACAAGAAAATATAGGTTTTTCGCAATATAAGTACGACAGAAAATTACTGCATTTACCTTCATAATTTTTAGTTTTAAGTTATGACATGATAAAATATGTGAACTTGAGATGTAAAATTCTTTGATACAGATTTTTGTTCAACAACTACGTTATATTTCCGAAATAAATTTTCTATTTTAATAAGCAAAAGTATCAGTATTGCAAAAAAAAAACAATGTGTTGCGCTTAAAACATTTTACTCAGAAATAAATCTTCTGGAATTATAATATTGTTTTTTATTTAGAGGAAAATCACTTTTTTTAGGTTAGAAATTCATTATTAGTAAACTGAAGTTTTTTATTTATATATTTTTTTAAATAACATTGTTCAACATTAGCTTTGTTCGTTGACATGTACTTTGTTACACTAGCGTTAACTTTGTTACACTAGCTTGTTTTTTGACAAATTGTGCAGTTTCGGGTAAAATGTTCGTTGACAACCATTTTAGAACTAACTTATTTGCACTGACTCCCGAGATAAAGTAAATAGCGCAGAGCGCTGTACTGGGGATAAATGTGAAGAAATCATAAGAAAATAAGCATATTATAACCTACAAATATAGCGTTATTCTGCAGTGATTATCAATCACGGACATATTACTAATAAAAATAGTGACTCTTTTATAATTACACATACGGTTGACAAGGATAAGTTAAATCTGTCCGCAAGATCTCTAAATGATGCAGCCTCATGACCGGCGAACCACAAAAACGGAGCTATATGTTTTTGAGCCGAAATAACTTTGCTCGAGTCTAATTTCTTATACTAATTACTTGTTTTGTATTACTTGTCCGCCAGACTTTCAAATAATTTTCGAATTATTCTAAAATGTCGAATAAATTCCTCGTCTGTGTACTTTGTCATTACTTCTACGAAATAATTTTTGATACAATTTCTTTTTCTTTTTTTAAATATTCTTCATTATAAAAATCAAACAAATCATCGCTGTTCGAAGAAGAACATGTAAACGGATCTTCCGATTCTATTGAGTCTGTTAAAGCTCCAAATATAATTTTATTCATAGTTAATTTCTAGCACCATTTTAATTAAAAATTATATAATGAAAATATTGCATTACGTAAATACTTACATGAAGAATCACTCTGTTCTTTTATTAATTTTGTTAGGGTATGTGATATGTGAACGACAGTTCTCACTTACTTTATTTCGTTTTTTGACTATGTTACTTCAGGGTACACTCTTTCTACCTAAACCACCCTGCACTGCACTGACACAGCTTTGCCAGATTTGTCAACAAACATAGCTATTATTTTTCGATAATATACTTATATATTTTTAAAATATTATTAATTATTATCAATATATAAGGGTGAAATCATGTGGATTACACCCATCAAAAACTGCTTTGCGAGTGCTTATATTAGAAAGCTACGCCTCCGGTTTAACTTGTCAACATATACTCATTCGCAAATGTGAAATTTCTAGACTAGTGATACAAATATGTTTTTATATAATATTTTGAAAACAAAACCTCAAGTGGTCGATATAGTACAGAATTTACTTCATTACAAAATACTTATTTGCAATTAAAAATTGTATGAATAGATATACACACAGGAACAAATTGAGTAAAAAAAAGCTTAAGCAACATGGGTCCGATATTCAATAGTTTCCGAGATATGAGGCAGTGAAAAATGAGTTTTTATAGGGTTTACCTATGCTATTTTGAAAACTATAAGATTTACGACTTTAATTAAATAAGACTTTTTGTTTACCTTTCAGAGGTCATCTTAGATGTGCTTTTTTTAATCAAATAATTGTGGCGACAGTGCCAATATTTAATTTTCATATAACTTCATAACTTGGGGAAAAATGTTTTATATAAAATTTCATTGTATTAGTAAACCACTAGTGCATGAAACTTTTCTTTTGTGTTTAATTTATGATATCTGTTACGGTTCAGACAGAACCCCCTATTTGAAAGACACCCTGTATATAGGGTGTTAAAAAATAAGTGTAATAAATTATTAATAAGAAAAGCTTAATCAATGTGGGTCCGATCTTCAGTAGTTTCCGAGATATAAGGTAGTGAAAAATTTACCTCTGCTATCTGGAAAACTGTAAGACGACTATGATTAAATGAGACTCTTTGTTTGCCTTTCAAAGATTATCTTAGATGTGTTTCGTAACAGTTAGAAAGAGAAAAACATGTTTCATATAAAATTTTATTGTTTTCTTATGGTCCATTTAATGACGTAGACAAAATTTTGTTCACTATCTGTCAGTATTTCTTCGATTCTAATACAGAATGGCTTCTTACTCAAAAGCAGTTGAAGACCGGACTCATGTTCATTAGGCTTTTTTACTCATTTTGGTCAGTACTACATGCCTTCATAATTTGTTACACTTATTTTTTAACACCCTGCATATATATGTATATAACTTGGAAAAAAATGGAATAAACAAAGTTTAATGTCATTAGGTTGTAGAGCGTTGTAGCTGTGCTGTAATTAATGATTCGCTCACCCTACTCAAATAATACGCAATACTAGTAATAAATTTTTTGCAATTAATTAAGAAGCAGGATGACGATGACAAATTCTGTAAGTAGGGCGCGTTGAGGTTATCTCGGTTAAAATTCCTGGGTCCGTTCCTGTCAGCTCTTTGTGTGCGGTTTCTCTTGTCGGCCAAGAAGTTGCCGCTGCAGGCGCCGCGCCGTGCGACAGAACGCCCCCGTACCCACACTCCAACCTAAGCCCCGAGTTTCGATTACGATGTCGAGGACAACGGCCAGATCCCTAAGCCAAACACGGCGCCCGTGTCACTTGATACAGTTTCTGTTGATGTAAGATTATGCGATTTGCACCAGGAGTATCGTCTTCTAGTCCTACCGCAGGCTCTATACACTTGTTTTACTTAACTAAATGTAAATATTAATAGACTAATTCTACACAGAATTTGATAACTTTGCAAACTGTCTTATAATAGCATTAGAGGACAATGAAACTTAAGGATTTTGTTCAAAGATGGAAGAGACGATTGAAATGAAATGAAAATAAAAACAGGAGCAACGTTTTCATTTTATTAACACTCGTACTACTGACGTCAATTCATCTTTTCCATAAAAGCAATTAAACCGTTTTTTTATGAAAATGTTTTATGAGTAAACTCAAAAATTTTAATTGTAGTATATTATAACGCGTTTATTTACTTATTACGGGTTTAAGATTTTAAGATTTAAATCAATTAGGATAATGTAAATGGTTTAAAAACCCATCAAAATCTTGTTCACACTGTTCTAATATATATAGAATATAATATAAGAACATCATCATCAATGGTTACACAATTTAATAAAAGTAGCAAAGTCATTCTTAGAATGTGCTAATTCTAAAATCTAGTAAATATTGTAAAATATGTATAAACAGATATATGAAAACAGAAATAGAATTCGAAATAAAATTATTGTAAATAAACTAATCAGTACATATTACACTACAAATTATTTTAATCCAATTCAAAATTACTGTGAACTATGTAAAGTAAATATATAATTTTTTAATACACTTACACTGTGAAACTACAGAAGTGTGTTACTACTGCCTTTACGGAAGAAACCAAACATTGAAACTTTGAAAAAATTAAAAGATTCAAAAAATAAAATATCAATCCTATGTAGTATATGAATGAATCATAGGTCAACAACACTGCTCAAATAACAATGAAAAAACTTTGCCAAAACTTGCAATTTAAATTATAGTAATGTGTTCAGGAGCGGACTATTCTTCAATTCAACTTGGTCATTGAGGTAAGGTTTTGTACCTACAAATTGATTATTTGATTTCTAAGTTTGTCAAAATATCTAACATTGTTCCATGTTCAGCGATGTGAAGAATTTCGAAATCCTTTGAGATGTCACAATTATGGCTTTTATTTATGAGATGTTTCGCGCAAGGAATGGCTATTTTGGAGTCTGAAGGCTCTTATATGCTCTTTGAATCTCGTTATAAATTTTCTGTTCGTTTTTCCAATGTAGAATTGCAATCACCACATTTTAATTTATAACTTATTAGTTCTGGTCTATCAACTTTTTTACAAATTTCTCTATTTAAATTCGAAATTGGCGTAAATACAACTTGATTAAGTTGCAATTGTAGGTTTTCTTATTAATTAATTTGTTTACCGTTTTTGGATTAAAGTTATTTGCAATAGCAATCTGATATAATTTTTTTTCACGTTATCAAATTCTACGTCATTTAAACCATATGTGTACTGAACTTGGCTAGTTTATGGTGAATGCAATGATTTGAATCATTATTAATGGAATCAATTGTTTGGGTGGGTTTTCTAAAAATGCTAAAAGTAAATTTATTGTCAAATCTTTTGATATTTAGATATCGAAAATTTATAACCCGATTTTTTACCACTTTAATAGTAAAATTTATGCTATTATGTAAAGAAATCAGTTTATTATAAAATTGATTCAATTCTTCTATTGAGCCAGTCCAAAAACAAAGTACATCATCAACGTACCCGTACCAAAATTTAAGTTTCCGGGTGAGTTCTGATATTTCATTGAAAATTCTGGCTTCAGTGTTTCATAAATTTTCAGCCAGAGTACAAGACAAGGGGGAACCCATAGCTTTGTTTTTGGACTGGCTCAATAAAATAATTGAATCAATTTCATAATAAACTGAATTCTTTACATAACAACATAAATTTCACTATTGAAGTGGTAAAAAATCGGGTTATAAATTTTTTCAATTACCAAGTTGAATAAATTGAAGAACAGACTTTGCTACTTACGTACCCATTAATGATGATGTTCTTACATTATATTCTGCTGAAGTCGCACCGCTTGATAATAGTTACTAAGTAACCGAAATAGGTCGTATTGAATAAATTAGAACAGTGTGAACAAGACTTTGATTATCCTGATTATTTTTTCACACTTGCGTGTATTCTATCATTTAAATCAATTGTTTATGTAGGTAGATGAGAATTATTTGTTATCATAAAAATGGGCCATAAGGATCAAGCAAATTTTAATTAAAGAAGAAAGATTTTGTGCAAAATTTACTTGATCTTTAAGGCCCATTTCTATGATTAAAATGTTTATGTAGGTTGTTTGCGTAATGAAGGATGTGAAGGACGCGAGTGCTTTGTGTGGTAGGTTTTTGAAGTAAAAAGTTATTCGTTTCAGTGCTCGGTGCATATTTCGATTCTCTACAAAAAAGATTCAATTCTTAAGATACAATACATGCGCAGGAGGGTTGCATTAAACTTTATGCTAATTCTAGAGTCCTAAACATAGGTACTTAATTCATTTATTTTTACGTCCGTTAAAAAAGATCTTTTTTTTTCATTAAAGATGATCATAAAGTACGTTTTGTTTTTCACACAATAAAAGAATCAAAAGTGCAAAAATGCCACTTTTTTCAAGCTTCTATTATAGACGTAAAAATTGTATACAACTAGAGTAAAAAGTGTTTTATTTCACTCATGGGATTTGACGCACCGGACTACGGCTCATTCGGTGAAATTTTTATATTCGTGAAATGATACTATTCTTTTTTACTCATGTTGCCAATTAAATAACTATTAATAATATGTACATTACTAATTAAATTGATTTATAGCAATAAATAAATAATTCTAACATATAAATATCTCTAGTCGACCGTCGAATTTTTTACATAGAAACACTAATAATTACCTTCGTTCGGATTCTGTTCCACTCCTTTCCTAGGTATAGTTTAGAAAATTAACACAAAAATTGCATTCCTGCTATACCGTTATTAAAAACTAGTAATTTAAATACAGCGGCAATGTAAAATCATAATTGCCAGTAATTTATAGACTTCTTAGACTTGGAAATGGAACACGTTGTATAGGTGTCCCAGATTTAAACGGCATAACTTGAACCATGGATTAAACACGTAAAAATAAGGTGACAAGTTCATTTGAGCAAATATCCGTAAATGCTTTTTTTCAGATATATTCATGTTTTTCTTATTGGAGCAGGCGCTACTTTAAAAAAATAACTTTATAACGAGATATCAACTATTAACTTTTTAAGTTGTGACAATAATTAAATTAATTATAGGTAAATGATTTGGCTATTGCCTAATTTCAATACAAAATTTAGTTTGCTTGCACCGAGGTCCGGAAAAAAAGAAAATTGTTGACGAATTCAAACAAATTTATTATTTATGTATAATAAAATAATAACTATTTTTTTAAAACATTTGTTCAAAATGTTCACTTGTAGCAAGCAAACAGGCATAACAACGATCTGCCACTGCATTGATCGCTGCGTGACATTGCTTGGGAGATATGGTTTTGAATCATAGAAATTCTCATCTTTGGTTACATGAAAATCCTCATACAATTAAAGAGAAAATTTTCCACTATGAATTTCAATGCAATGTTTGGCTAGGTATTATTAAAAATACTTTAATAGGCCCTTTCTTTTTGCCACATCGTTTAAATTCAGAGAGGTTCTACAATTTTCTAAATAATGATTTGAATGATTTAATGGAAGAAGTTACATTAGCAATAAGAAGAAACTTTTGGCTACAGTCAGATGGCTGCCCTGACATTATGGGAGACAACCAAGAGAGTGGTTAAATTTACACTATCCACGACGGTGGATTGGTCGCAGAGGACCAGTACCAAGACCAGCCCGTTCGTCCGATCTAATACCTTTAAATTTCTTTGCTTGGGATGCCATAAAAGAAAGAGTTTATGATGAACCTATAGATAATATGGACTCTCTACGCAGAACAACAAGTTTGTGAAACCATATCTCCGAGCAATGTCACGCAGCGACCAATGCAGTGGCAGATCGTTATCGTGCCTGTTTGATTACTACAGGTAAACATTTTGAACAAATGTTGTAAAAAATCGTTATTATTTTATTGTACATAAATAATAAATTTGTTTGAATTCATCGATAATTTTCATTTTTGCCCTGACCTTAGGCAAGCAAATTAAATTTTGTATCGAAATTAGGTAATAGCCAAATCATTTACCTATAATTAATTTCATTGTTATGTTATAACTTAATAAGATAATATTTGATATCTCGTTATAAAGTTGATTTTTAAGATAGCGCTGCTCCAATAAGAAAAACATGAATATCTCTGAAACAAAGCATTTAAGGTAAACGTCCTTATATTCGACAGTGTACATATTTTCGACATGTATTATTTTTAAAAATTAAGAATCTTATTAGCAATAGCATAATAATAATTTTTCGATAATTTTGCATACAATTCAATTTATATTATATTTATAATATTTTGCTTAAATTTCAAACAGTTTAATATAAGTAATTTTGTAACATCCGAGGCGTCGTTACAACTTATTGATAGTGTGTTTTGAAACGTTTGCTTGTTAAGAACTGTGAGTTGCTGAGTTTTACTAAATAAGGTTTATTTTATATTTGGTGAGTTGTTTTTGTATACTTGTTGAATGATGCACAAAATATGAGTGTAGAAAATTAAAATTTAACGAAATTGCATCTGTAATACCATAAATATTACATATAACCTATAAATATATTTATGTCGAATTTGTAGTCATAAATTCTCTTAGTTGTATATATTTGTCTAGGGTGTCGAATTTACGTGCAAACGCAATTTTAAGAAATATTATTTCTCTCTTTGTCTTTCACATATTTATATCTTATACTATCTTTGTCTACTATTGAATTTGTTTCAACAAGTCTAGGTCCAAAATTTGACAAGGGTGTCGAAATTACAGTCATATATGTCAAATATTTGTACATGTTTTCCTGTAATGTTTTTTACTTTTATTAAAGGTTCTCTTGTTTTAAAATGGGGAAAAAGTATAATAAATATTTGAAAAAAGATATGGAGGATGCTGTTCAAGCTGTAAAAACGGAATGTCATGTGCTGCCGCTAGCAGATTATTCAAAGTTCCGCGAATTACTTTGCTGGATAAAGTAAAAGGAAAATCGGATATATACTGTACAAGTGGAGTGGAAACAATTCTGTCACTCAATGAAAAGACACTGTTAACTGAGTGGATACTTACATTAGGAAAAACAGGTCTCCCTGTCACCAAAGATCAACTACTGGACAGTGTAATGATTCTTGTAAAAAAATTAAATAGAAAAAATAAATTTACAAACGGCAGGCCTGGACGCCATTGGTACGAAGGATTTCTCAAAAGACAACCATAAATTAGTGAGAGATTTAGTTAAAATTTAACTAAATCTCGTGCCAATGTTACGGAGTCAAACATAAAACTGTGGCTTAAAGAAATTGAATCATATTTTCTACAAGAAAGAAAAAATATATGACGAAACTACATTTTTCCTTTGCCCGAAAGCACCAAAAGCTCTTGTGAAAAAGGGCACTAAAGCGCCATATAGTTTCGCTCCAAGTTACGAAAAAGAGTGTATTACAGTACTAATTGCAGGTATGTGTATTATACTATATTATAAGAAAAAGAAGAAAGAAAACGAAAACGCAAGGAAAATAAAGAAAAACAGAAAAATACGAAAAAGTGTAAATCACGAAGCTGCAAGATAGGAAATAAAAATAAAGAAGAAAAGTTAGATGGTAGATATGAAGTGGAAAAAGCAAATGACAAAATTCATATTGATATTACAAAAATTAAAATAGGATCTTACGTTACTGTCCAGTATGAAGGAGAAAAATTTACAGGAATTATAAAAAATTTAGAGAGTACGAGAGTATATGTTTCTGTTATGCTTCCTACACAAAAACAACAGTGGAAGTGGCCAACGAAAAAAGATGAACTTTGGTATAATTTTGAGGATGTAATTGAAATAATAAAAACACAAAAAGAAACGACTAACCAAGGTGTATTTTCTGTACCAGAAATAAATAAATTCTGGTAGCCTAAATTCAGTACGAAATTACGTACCAACTCTAGATTTAATATAAAACTTTGTATAGGTATACTCTACCTTTATTTGCAAACATATTGTTTTATTTATTGGTCACGTCATTTTAAAATGTATATTTTTTATAAATACAATAAAAAATAAAATGTTATCGTACTCTTAAATTACCCTGTCGAATATCAGCGTATCGAATGTCAAACTTTAGGTCGATGTCAGAAATATGTACAAAAGATATTAAATATTAGTACAAAAATTTTGGTTTTCTGTCGAAATTATGTACAATTGGTTCATTTTTATAAATTCTGATATTATTTTTATTACTAAAAAATATTAGTAATTATGCCCTATATAATTCAATTGTTGAAACTTCGAGTATTACATAGACAAATTAACATGTAGAAATTTATTAGATGTATCAAATTACAAGCTCTAGAAATTATAAAATTTCCTTAAGGTGTCGAATTTACGGACATTTGCTCTAATGAACTTGTCACCTTATTTTTACGTGTTTAATCCATGGTTCAAGTTATGCCGTTTAAATCTGGGACAGCTTGTAGAAATAGAGACGAGACGTTTATGGACATATCTCTCTAAGGGATTCGAACCAGAGAACCTTGGACTGTCAAGCATACGGTAACATTATTATTACTGTCTTACCTAGATTTATTTTAATTTACTTAATGTAAATATTAAAATTCTAATCCCTACACCAATATTTGATAACTCTGAAAATTAATTTACAGCAGTTTTAATAGAAAGAATTTTGTGCTGTGGAAATAATGAGATCTGCAGAAGAGAAATGAAATGAAAGATAAATAAAAAGAAGAAGAACGCTTTTTATCTACACTACTAGTTTTGATAAAGTAATTTAATTATAGTTTATTTCATTCAAATAGTACATTACAGAACTTTTAATGAAAAATGAATCAAATAACCTGTAAATAAATTGTAATTAAAATCAGATATGAAATGAAATAAAACTTTTTAAAAGCGAAAATAATAAAAAGGAAATATTATATTCCCTTTACATTTTTATTACTGTAATTATAATCTACAAACTTTTTCATATTGCTACACTTTATGGATTTTATATTAAAACAAGATAAAATACCTGTCTATCGAAATGATATATTGACACGTCATATTGAGCATTTAAATCAAAATTTTAACTCGCTTAGATTTCTTTAAGCTTTTAGAATCATATGAACATCCAAACGATAAGATATAACGTTATTACCGGAGTCTGCGAATAAAAATTAATTAATAATTTAAATATATGTAATAATAATTAATCCAGACTAACTTCTTTAATATAACTTTATAATATTCCGTAACAGGTTTGGCTCAGATATTTTAATTTTATCATAATTTTTTTATTGATTATACCATTTTGCAAGTTGAAAAGCAGTGCCTACTCTGTAACAATTTGTTGTTGAGTTGATAATGTCATTATTGTTACTATAATGCAGTAATCGTGACGCCAACGTTACTGTTCGTGTAACACCCTTCATTTTATACATATTAACACACCTGATTTCTTTAGAACAGTGGTACTTACGCAACTTATTCATTTCATTCAGAATTATTACCAAGAGGGACGCGAACATTTCTGGCAGATCAAAAAAACATGGGTTTGACCTGAAGAAGAACATAACTAGCTGCATTGAATCGAATCCACTGGAGAGCTCTAGTAGCACAATGGACCTATTAAATTAAAAGAGAGAGATATTAATAAAAGTGAGATGTGCATAGTGCGCAGTTGAATTTTAGCGCAGGTGGGTGACAAAGTGTAAAACATTTGAATTTAAAAAATGGCAGCAAATACATGTACAATAAATTTAATAAAACTGACTCAATTTAGGTATAGTACTTGCGATGAATACTTCAAAAAGAGAGGAAGAACAAATGGAAATCAGAAAAGAAGATATAAGCTAAAGAAGGTTATATACACGATATCAAAATATTAGAAGAAAGCGATACAGTTGTGTGCGTTAAAGCCAACTGTTATCGTAGTCAAAAGAAATGTGCAAAACCACATAAGATATTTATAAAGTTTTTTTCAATAATTCTGTATCAATTTTCAATTCGTTACCCCAGTGCTTTTGTCTTATTCAGATCCTTAGGGAATATGTGGTACGCCAACAATTGTGATGATGTATGTATTACATACTGTACAATATTTACGAAATTATTTTCTTGTTCTTATATGTTCCTGCATATCTGTACTTCAAACTTGAGAACTTATTATGCTTTGCTTTTTATGATAAAAATTGTTTTGTTCCGTATACCAGAACAATCGAAAAGTGACAGTAAATAGCATAGTTGTCAAATGATTTTTTTTAAAGAACTGATATTATAATCTCTAATTAAACAAACATTTTACATAACATATATATTTTTTTTATTAGATATATTTCTGTTTGTAACACATATATTTTTTGTCATTTTCTTCATAATTTTTAACAAGTATAAATTTATTTGATTTATCTTTCGTTATTTGGCAACATGGTGTCACCTACCTAGCGATTCAGAAAAAAATCGCTAGATGGCACATCTAAAATGACGTCACAGAGTCATAAAAATTTAATAGGTCCATAGGGTCCTCCACTATATTTTTTTATATTTATTTACAAAACTTCATCTAAACTGAAAGTGATATGCAGTGATGCCGCGAGACGAGAAACGCCGAGAAACAATCCACTCTCGTCTCGTCTCGAATTTTCGAGACAAGATTTCTCTGCATCTCGTCTCGTCATATTTTTTCTTGCCTTCTCCCGATCTCGACTCGAGAGTCTCGAATTTCTCGAATTTATAATTAGCAATTATAAACATATAAATATTATAAGCAACATATAGGTAAAATATACTCAATAATATCATGGCTTATTACCCCTTGCGACAATCAGCTTTATTCCCAAATATTGGTAATAATGATTATATATTCGTATAGAGAGCGTAGGCTTTGAGCGTGGAGAGTATACCATTGAACTCACTTTTGTACATTTCTTTTACTAAAACCCAATAAAACTAAAATAAATAAATAAATATGAATGTAAATGGAGTCAATTAAAATATTTATTTTTACCGATTAATATTTTACATATTTTTATTGGATATATTTATACAGTATAAACAAATTTTACAATCGAGATCTCGAATTTCTACTCTCGTGTCGAGCAATTCTCAAGGGCATTACTCTCGTCTCGTCTCGAAATATCGAGACAAGAATAAGGTTGATCTCGTCTCGATAATTCGAGAAATTCGAGACGAGATCTCGAAAATGCGAGATCTCGCGGCATCACTAGTGATATGTAATTTTAGAAAGTCTTTATTGTTATTCGTTAAGCCGTAATAATTTTTTTAATATTCTGTGACGTAGATATAGAGATGATTTTGTTCTCAAACAGTGGATTTCGCTAATAATTGAAGTCACATAAATTTATTTTTTTCAGCACTTATAAAATGTATAAATATGTTAAAATAACCCCTGTGGTCAATAATTGGAAATAAGCAATTTAATGTCATAATTAATAAAAATACTACGTACATATTATAGTCCAAGATTTGATTACCACTGGTAGCCTATGTAATTCAACATTTCTTTTACTTTCATATCAACGCTTGTAATCTGTCATGGCATCATAAATTTAAACTAGTATTATTTGGTTTATTTCTGTTGTTTTATTGTTATTTTCTGCATTTATATACTTGCAAATGGATTCCGTATTTCAAAAAGGCGATAGCTGATGGTTTGAAAGTAGTAAGAATTTGGAATAGAATAAATGTGTGACGTAGATACAGAGATGAGGAAATGGTAATAAAAACTCGATTGTTTTAGAAACTAATAACTATTTTTAAACTTTGATAGCCCTTACTATACAATTTTAAGGTCTGGTTTTAATATAACTGACCCTTGTTCTAATTTGTTACTACGGTGGAGGACCCTATTATGCTACATAGCATCAATGGAAAAAAATATTATTTTATTATTGTAATACGCAAACCTTCAAAAAATCTGTCGTAAGATTTAGAACACGTAATTATTCCGATAAGGCGTAATTTCGATATATAATTGATTTATCCTGCAATACTTTTCCGATATCACAACTGATAATGTCGAGAAATAAATTTGACCGTGAGTGAAACGTTAATTTTTTTTTTATTATATATATATATATTTACAGATAGATAGATACATAGATAGATAGATAGATAGATAGGTGTTCATTTTTAAGAGGCCACCATTGCGATCTCCAGAACTATATAGTGGAAGAGCCCAGACCTCTGTATCGTGCACTATACACCGTACTTTTTTCCCTAAAGTTAAAAGTTACATAATCTTATAGGAAATTTTCCGACAAATTTGATGGTGTTATTAGCAATGTTCTATTCTATTTCATTGCGAACATTCAAAAATTCACATTTTTTCAAAAAAATCACCTCTTTTAAATTTCCTCACAATTTTTAACTTCTAGATATTGAAGATATCACTCCGATTTTTCCAGATTATGATTTATTTATGTTTTGAGAATGTGTCTATGTTATAAAAAATAAAAACTAACATTCGAACACGTTTATATCAGGACCTTCATTTATCAAGAAATGACAAAATTTTAATCTTCTCTCTTGATCACCCGGTTAGAGATTCTGTACTCGGTGGAATTTGTATGGCTTGTACTTATATTTCTTTAAGTATTTATGCACGTTTCCTACACTCAAATTGCGTTCCTGCGCAGCCATTCTTATCAAAGCCCTAGGTTGTGCTGCAAAATTTTCAAAAAAATTTGCGGCTGGGAATATTCCTGTTAGGGTATTGTTATTGTTCCCTTTACATGTTAAGTGCAGCATGAAAATTCTTATGATACAAAATGTAAATTTCGAATCTTTTCGTCTTGTGTAAATTGATCCATTTTTATTAAAAATATATATATATATATATATATATATATATATATATATATATATATATGAACAGGACAATTTGTCATTTGACAGAAGTAGCAATAAACAAAATATTAATTTTTTTCAGTCATGGCGCACTTATTAATATCATATTTTAGGAGAAATTAATTTGAAACTTTATTATTTTTTTTTCGAAAATTTTGTTATGTAAGGGCATGCGCAGTTAACATGTTAAGAAGTAGCAATGGAAGAAAATTAAGAAAAGTTAGGAGTAATTTAATATGGAGACTTTAATTATGTATTGATAAAAATGGAGATAATTTTGAGCAGTTTTTATAAAAAATAAATCATTTAATTGAAAATACACAATTAATTTAAAATTTTATTATTTTTATTTTATTCTGTAAGAGTATGAATTGTATGTCGTTGGATTCTAAATAAGGAGCTCTATTTAATGAGCAATTAAAAAATATATGTTTCCATTTAAAACAAAAAAGTTGGTATCCATATTTTGAGAACTACTAGTTGATTTTTTTCAATTTATCACTGAAATACCCATGTAAAATAGAAATTCTTTGTTAATTTAACCAATTTCGTATCTCGTTCTCGAGATCGCAAAGGTGGTCACTTAAAAATTAACATCCTGTATATATTAATTTATTTATTATTACACGCTTCTCTTACATTTCGTATAGAAACGGAGATATGATGGGGATGAAACAGTATTCTCTGAAATTCTTTGTATAGTTGCATTTTATTTTCGATGCTAATTACTTTGAGCGTGAAGCGAGGGCTACTTCACCTGATCCTGATTGGCTAATTTTGTATACTACATAAGTTACACGTTATGGGATATGTGATTAGAATTACTACATAAACATATTTTGTTATATTCGTATTTAATTTGTACTGACCAGGTTGTTGTAAGGGGAATATCAAAAAAATATCTAAAAAGATGTTAGCTACATATCAGTTACCTTTTTTATATAGCACCATTTCTTTTTTCATTTCCTTTTTCGAGCAACATTGGCATTCATCGGTAGTCTCTATTCGTTCGACAATTATATATCGTAGTTTTAATAATTGATTTGACCCAAGGACTACTAACGTCATTCCTTAGTTGGAAGACTACATGAACGTAGTCCCATGGTCAATATAGATAAAATTCTATTTAACAATTACTAAATTGAATATTACTTTCATTTCATATTTAATATTTTAGAGCACGCTGTTCGAATGTATTTAATTTCTGAAAGAGTGGAAAATTTCGTTATATGTATATTTGCGTTTATGTCGATTTAGTATATGGTGCGTGACTTAATATTTATAGCTGTTCAAAATAGCTCCAAGAAAGTAATAACTTAAATTGAAAGTTAATTATATTGAGCTAAGAATATTTGCGTATGACATTCATTTATTCATAAAATAGTATAGACAATCTTTTGTGTCAATATGTATTTAGCTTTTTTTCTGTTACATAATGAAATTTTTCGATATTATTTCGTGAAATTATTTATCGATTAACATTATCAGTTATAATTACAAACAATGACAAATATTTTTATTATACTTTAATTTAGGACCATTTATTACAGATTGCAATTAATAATTTCATAATACGCTGGAGCTCACCAGCGTTACTGGTAATTAAAAATAATGAATTAATTTCATGACAGTTTTACGAACAATAAATTTATCCAATCAATGACTTAAAAAAACTATTAATTATTGCAGTCACAACTCAACGTCATCAGCCCATTTATTTAATATGACACAGATTTAATGGTCATTTATTTTACGTACATAAAATATGTCGAAGCATCATCAAAATGTATGTGCCAGTATTGCTGTTGCTGCTCATTTTCAACCTATGCACCATCTGCAAAAATAAAATAAAATTTATGGTTCGACGCCATTGTTTGCGTTAGAATAACCTTTAAATATTTTAACATTTATTTATTGAACCGATTGTATATGCTACAATGCTATTTGTTATATGTTAGACAAAACAGCAATGTAATAAATAAAAGCCAACTTGGCAATCTGCTGCATATTTTATGAAACCGAATAAAATTTTAATTATATTTTTATCCCGGTTCGGAATAATTTGTTGTTTAAAATAAATTTAACTGAAATTATTTTATAGTACCTAAATATATAATTTAAATAAATAAGGTATTTATTTTGATACAATATGTGTTGTTTGGAAACATAGATCAGGGCTGGCCAACTTATTTGTTATTGAAATTGACTTTTTATACTACAATAACCGAGAATTAAGGTTCAAATTTAATAATCAAACAAGGCGATGAGTTGTTTCGATAGGAGATGAAATATAAAACGTGAATAAAAATATAAAAGACCCTCATATACCTATAGTTGCCCTCGAAATTCAGCTTGTACACATTTCAAAATAATAAAAATTATGAAAAGCTGCTCAAGTTAATCAACCAGTCGATCACAATTAGTGCTGTGAGGATCCGACAAAACATGGATCCGAATACCTGGATTTCAAAATATTCGGCTACTCCGATATCCGATGTTCGGATATTGAAGCGGATATTCGTAAATTTAATTTGGATTTGGATCCGGATCCGGATTCGATGTGTTGTTTACGGATCCGGATCCGAATCCGAATTTTAATTCTGGATTCGATTCTTCATTTTAAATGTGAAGACAAATATCTGGAAGTGAGTTTAAATTCAAACCATTACAGTGGGCCTGTTTATCTCTACAGCGGTCTGTAAACAGCAACAAATTTTATAATACCCGTCTAAAATAACCAGGTGGTTTGGTGCAAATACAAAAAAAAAAACTGCTGTGGCCAACACAAAACCTCCCGCTATTTAATTTTTACATACATACGTAAAATCACGCGTTTCCCACTTAGTGGGTTAGCAAAAACCCGGAAACAATAGTAACAATAAGAAAAGGGATAAGAGTAAGAGATCAGCTGACTCACTTCACTCTTTAACATTCTTCTTTCGCCTTGTCCACAATCATCATAGCATTCATACATAAGAACATATTAAAGTGACCGTTTTTCGGTAGCGAATAACCGGATCCGGACCACAATAATAGTTACGCAACAATCATCCTTCGCCACACATTCCTAGCCTATTTTTATTAATTTAAATACATAGTTACGTATTTACTAACGCTGCAAACTGTTCCATTGATTAAACTATTGTTTTATTTACAATTTTCTTTTTAAAATGTCACTATTATTAATTTGAAGTGATTAGTTTTTGACAGTGACATTTACTGTCAGTTACATTCATTTGAAATATGAACTGTGTAACAAAGGAATTGTGTTTATCTTAGGCTTCGGGACTAATAAAAAAAATTATTTTTAAATTTATCTGCAAAATATATAGAAAAAGTATCAATGTATTCCTGTAGAAAATTCAATAATCTTTAATTTTTATAAGACCAAAAATTCGAAAAAATGGCATTTAATGATATTTTTTGAAGAAAAACTTAATTTTTACATACATACGTAAAATCACGCGTTTCCCACTAAGTGGGTTAGCAAAAACCCGGAAACAATAGTATCAATAAGAAAAAGGATAAGAGTAAGAGCTCAGCTGACTCACTTCACTCTTTAACATTCTTCTTTCGCCTTGTCCACAATCATCATAGCATTCATACATAAGAACATATTAAAGTGACCGTTTTTCGGTAGGGAATAACCGCATCCGGACCACAATAATAGCTACGCAATAATCATCCTTCGCAACAAATTCCTAGCCGATTTTTATTAATTTAAATACATACTTACGTATTTACTAACGCTGCAAACTGTTCCATTGCATAAAACTATTGATTTATTTACTATTTTCTTTTTAAAATGTCACTATTATTAATTTGAAGTGATTAGTTTTTTGACAGTGACATTTACTGTCAGTTACATTCATTTGAAATATGAACTGTGTAACAAATAAAATATAAAGTAACGAACCAGATCGAATGTAACAATTTTATAAAATTGTTTTTCAATATTTGTAATAACAAAAATTTTAAAAAAATTATATTTAGAAGATTTTTTTAAAGAAACTATTACTTCCGGTTGTCCAATTGTTACCAAAATCCAACCAGCTCTTCCCAGGAATGTCAGATTGAGGAAACTGCAGTTAAATATTTTTTAAGTCTTATAATATTTGAGAAACCATGGTTTCAACATCCACACATACACATCCACACACACACATACACACACCCCCACACACAAACATCATCGTAAAAATGTTAAAATTGGATTATAGGGACCTTAAAATTTGTTTTTTAAACCTCAACTTTGTACGTTGAAGCAGAAATTACATTTTTCAAAAAAAATTCAATTATAAATCTGTTGTAGTACCTGTAAACAGAAGCTTTCTTTTTCTTTATAAAACTGTTTTTTAAACATTATAGATATTCAATACCATTCTTGAGATACAGAATGAAGAAGTGGTCGTGTTTAGGAAAAAAGATAAAAAAGGAGGATACAGAATATTGCCATTCACCGTTTTCTAATTTATGTCTATTTCGAAAATAATGTTTCAAGAACAAAAGTTTTGATTTTTTTTAGATAACATTTTTGACAATATCTCCTGTCAAACTGACATTCAATTATATACTTGCAACACACCAGATTGTATACACTTCTTGTTAGTTTTCAAAGAATCTTTTTATATGGTTATTAAATATCCATTACAAGTATAATTATAAACAAAAAATACCGGCAGTTCGAATTGTAGTGTAAATAAAGTAAAAATGTAATTATATTTCCGATCGTGATAACAAACTATTTGTTTTAAGCGTTTTTGCTGCATTTGCATCGTAGCAGGCGGTGAAAAATCACATTGCGGCCATGCGGCAAGTGATTTAAGTGCGCGGGTGCACGAAGCACGGCACACTGAACGTGTTTAAAGTATTAGCGGCAAGCTGAGCCCTTTCTCCTCGACACTTCATTCGTGTAAAGGGGCCCATACATTACACGGAGACGACTACAAAGCCAAATTGCCAGAATTCTAAGTGGGTTCCGTACAGCGTATACAGTCACACAAATTGCAACCTATTTTCTATAGAATAAATTTACAGTATCTATAAGATCTACTATACGAGTATCATACATTGTTCAAAGCAGGACTTTTTAAACTTATTGACCTTACTACAAGTTCAGGTCAAGCTAATTGAAACAAACACCGCTTAAGACATATAAACAATTTTGTTGTAATAATTTGGGAAATTATAAATATTGTTACGCTACCCACATTTTGCGACGAAAGATAGTTTAACAGTTAACACGTTTACTGCGGCGGACGCATACGGTGCGCTCGGCTCATCTCGATTCAAATGTTGCCGACGCAAACGGTCCGCTCGGGTGGTTGACAGTTCAACTCGCAGTACTTCGATACCATTACACAGGAGATATTGTGCGTTGCGTAGCATTGCGATAAGGTTTATAGCAAGAAAAATTCACGTGTAGTTTGTTACGGTTTATTTATGCAAATTTTGTATTATGTATTGTTACGGTTTATTTTTGCGAATATATTGTGTATGTAGAGCCATCTTACAGCTGGCCGTATCACTCGCTGGTGAGAGGAAAAAAATAATTGTACACATGTGAGTGTGATCATATGCATTGTTTGGTACCTCTGTAGAATTTTGGTATGATGTTAATTTTATTAAGATTTCCAAATTGTGGAAGATTTACAAATAGTGCTAAAATGGAGAATAGTTTGATTATTAAAATTGTCCAATAGTTCTGCAGTTCTGCTAGATTTAAAGATCCACTTCAGTCACATTTTAAGAAAATTAAGCCGCACAACACCTAAGGTAATTGCTTGTAAATATTTCATTAAGTAATTCAGATTTGTATTAAGGGTTAAAATTATTTCACATTTTATAAAGTACATAATTTCATATATTGCGATGTAGCGTATGCAGTGGCATACTGTAGCATGATGGATGACTAACATATACTTTCTTTTAGGCTTTCAATTTCTACTTACAATTTACACTTAAATTTGAATCCCAAGTTACAATCCAACTTTTATACGACGGTCGCGAGACGACTATCCATACAGCTGAATTGTATTACTCGAACACGAAAATTTGCTGCCGCCACCTTGTCTACGTCACCTCCGCCTATGATTTGGTATGTGATTACCCGGCAACCGGAGAAAACCCGAGTTCAGAACGGGAGCAGTTAAGGCCATACCAGATAAGCTTATTTTAAATAAACGGATTCTAAAATTTGTTTTAAATATCTGTAAATGTTGTTCTAAATAATTTAAAGGTAAATTTGATAGATTTATGTTGAGAATAATTCCAGAATATTATTTATTGTTTGGGTATTGTTAAAATATTTACTATCTCGTCATATATTAGTTTAAAATTTAACACTAATTGTAAATTCGGTTGAGCCAGTTATCGACTAACTGGCGCCTAAAATTTTTGTATAAATAGTTCGAGCTCTATGAAGGAACCTACCCTATCTCCACTGAGCTTAGTCGGTTCAACTGCTACTGTGGGATTTTAGTAACCCGGTCGTAGCAATTTTCTTGATTTTGTTTCATATTTTACTTACATTAGAATTTATTATATTTTTTTGCCACCAAAGAATTTACTTTTAGCTTTTTAACCAATTCTGATGTTTTTCGATATGCGTGTCAATCAATCTAAAAAATCCAAAAATACCTGGGCGCATAGGATGCGTCCGTAACAATGCTGATAAAAAGTGGTCCACAATACTATCGACGCACCGTCTGCGTTTTCCAAAATAAGAACAAACTCAATTAAATAACTAATAATATATGCGTCCAGGAGTTTGATCAAAAGTAAGAAACATAAACTTCGCGAAAACAGGTTGTCGTTTCTCGGGTGTGACGCGCATGACGGGACGCATCGAACGTGTTAAAAGATTTTTAGTTTATAAAACGCAATATCTAATATACAAAGTTTAATATATATATATATATATATATATATATATATATATATATATATATATATATATATATATATATATATGTAGCTGTTCCATTTAAGTGTGCCACCATTGCTATCTCGAGAACTATAAGAGCTATGATGTTGGTTAAATTAGCAAAGAACCACCATTTTACAAGACTTACAACGAGCAAATAATTTTTTTTTTTCGACCAGTGGTTCTCAAAGTACGGGACACAACTTTCTTATTTTAAATGGGAACATTTGTTTTTTTTATGTTATTCGATAGAGTATTTTTTTCTGAATTCAACGATATAAACATAACATATACTAATATAACAAAATAACTGAGAAAAATGCGTGTTAAATTTATATGTATTTTATTTATATCTGGCTGAAACAAGAGTAATATGGATAGAAAACGTTAATCAGAATGGGAGAAATTTTGAACAATTTTTATAATTTAATATTTATTAATTTTAATATTATTGTAGTTACACCATTGTTTGATTTGTTTATTTTTCAATTGTTTTCTATCCATACCACTCATGTTTCAGCCAGATATAAATAAAATACATATAAATTTAACATTCATTTTTCTCAGTTATTTTGTTATATTAGTATATGATATGTTCATGTCGTTTAATAAAAAAAAAAAATACTCCATCGAATAAGCTAAAAAAAAAAACAAATATTCCCATTTAAAATAAGAAAGTTGTGTTACGTATTTTGAGAACCATTGGTCGAAAAAAATTTTTTTTTGCTCATTGTAATAGTCTTGTAAAATGGTGGCACTTTGCTAATTTAACCAACCTCGTAGCTCTTATAGTTCTAGAGATAGCAATGGTAACACATTTAAATGGAATACCCTGTATATATATATATATATATATATATATATATATATATATATATATATATATATATATATATACAGGGTGTCTCAATAAACTTGCTCACTATTGGTAACTTTTTTATTTGAAGAGGTACGAGGTTGGTTAAATGAGCAAAATTGTGCCATTTTATATTAGAAAATTGGTCATGTAGACAAAATAAAATTTGTGTCAGCGGTTCTCAAAATTTGGGACAATATATATATATTTTTTAAATGGAACTATATATTTTTAATTATCTTATTGTTATTATAAGAGTATTTTTTTCTCTTTCCAATAAGGTAATGTTGTTTATGTACAATTTTTTCAAATAAACGAGTTATTTACGGTTTAAAATTTAAATTTTGTAAACTATTTTATTAGTTTTTTAGTCAAGTTGGCCATGGAAACAATTGATTCTTTGTTTGTTTGACGTTTAATAATTTCTCTGTTTAATAATGTTTAATAACTTTACAAATGAAGAAAAGTTAGATATGATCGTGCTATATGGAAAGTTATATCTAGACACCAGTTACGTAGAACGGTCGGCTCTCTTTCCAAAAGAGTTTAAATGTGCGAAAGAAATAAAAGCTTTCAATTTGAATATTTTCTTTGTTTTGTTATTACTGTAAAATAAATTAATAAAATAATAATTTTATAAAAGACAATTGTTTCCAAAGTTTACTTGACCTAAACTAATAAAAGATAATTTTTATCTTTAAACGTAAATAATTCGTTATATATATTCTGTCCCAAATTTTGGGAACCGCTGACACAATTTTTATTTTGTCTACATGACCAATTTTCTAATATAAAATGGCAGAATTTTGCTAATTTAACCAACCTCGTATCTCTTCAAATAAAAAAGTTACCAATAGTGAGCAAGCTTATTGAGACACCCTGTATATATATATATATATATATATATATATATATATATATATATATATATATATATAAATGGTGTCTCAGGACGAGCTTACGCTATCTATATTTTAAATACTATTTAATATAATTTAACGAAATTTGGAATCTTGGGGTTATCCAACATGCCCGTTTTAACTAATATATTTTCAAGGCAGTAGCACTTCCGGTTTGACCGGAAATTGACCTCAACTTTCTTATTTTAAATGGAATACGCTATATTTTATTTTACCATTGAATGCAGCGGAAAATTTTGCATATGAAGCAATAAAAACATTTTACTTATGATCAACTACTTCCGGCGTTATTAAACTTTTTTTGATTTTTTGTCTGAAATCCGGCATATTTTCAAAACTCTGTATCTCGGGAACGAGATCGAATTTTTATAATCTGAAAAAAGCCTTTTATAAAGGAGACTTTAGTCTACATTATACAATCTTTGATTATTTATAAAAATGTGACGGGTACGTTACACCAAAATTACAGTTGACAAACTTCGAAAAAGACATTTTTTTAAATGGACCCCCCCCCCCTTTTATTACATAAATATGTTCTACGGCAAAAAATAAGGGTACTTTATGTAACATGTCCTATGTTGAAAGTTGATAGAATTTCAGTAAATTAGAAAAACATGTAATCTGGGTATAATTATTTTATTAATACGGATAAGTAAGCCATGGAAAAACAATGTTTTTACAAACTCATCTACTTGATTTCTTAGATAATTTATAAGTTGAATAACGCCGGAAGTAGTTGATCATGAGTAAAATATTTTTATTGCTTCATATGTAAAATTTTCCGCTACATTCAATGGTAAAATAAAATATAGCGTATTCCATTTAAAATAAGAAAGTTGAGGTCAATTTCCAGTCAAACCGGAAGTGCTACTGCTTTGAAAATATTTTAGTTAAAACGGGCATGTTGGATAACCCCCAGATACCAAATTTCGTTAAATTATATTAAATAGTATTTAAAATATAGATAGCGTAAGCTCGTACTGAGATACCCTGTATAATATATACAGGTGAGTCACCGAAATGGCCTTCGATATCTCGCTTATCGTTAAAAATACAGCAAAAATTGATTTACCGAATTTACTCGACTACACAAGGGATACAACGTAGAATTATTTTCACATATACAGGGTATTGCATTACAGCTGGGCAAAAATTGTTTGTCTATTCTTAAATGGAACATCTTATATATTTTTATACATTTTGAATTGTATTACATTCCTATATACGAACATATGAAATTTGTTTTAGTTTTCCGCGGCGTTGCGAAGTTATTCCGTTTTTTCTCTAAAAAAGACCTAAAACACGCACTGCTTTATAAAGGCATACTGAAGTTATTTTAATAGTAAAAATTAATATTTTTTTTATGTACAACTATAAACTATACTCTATGTTTTCGTATACTTTCTTTTACATATTATTATACAGGATGTTAAATAAAGCGAATCAAATTTAATGAATTTCGAATGGCCATAACTCGTCATTTTCAAATGGAATACCCTATATTTTATTATTCAGTTGTGTTCCTTTTTGTAGTCTCTTTAAATGTTGTTAAGGGTATACTATGCCTAAAACCAATAATTTCGGAGATTTTCACCATTTTTCTCTAAATTTATGTGTTTGCATTGAAAATTAAATCAAGTACCTATTCCATAAAAATTGTGTTTTTAATAAGAAACAATTGCAATAATGACAGTTGCATTAGCAGTAACCAATAAATAAAACTGGTTATTATTAATATTATTGCGATTAAGTAAAATTTATTTATTAATATGAATCTTTCGCAAGAAGAACTTACGAATATGGTGTACGCACTTGGAGCGGAAAGAAATCCTCTGCTTGCATCTAGAATTTATGCACAACGGTTTCCGGGAATAAGACATCCAAACCGGCGTTGTTTAAAAAACTGAGAGAAATGTTTGAAAGAACTGATCATGTTTAATACGAAAAAAGAGAACGGGCCAGAAATGAAGATACGGAGTTTATTGTACTCGCAAGTGTTGTCGAAGATCCCCATACAAGCACGCAAAAAATCAGCCGTGAATTAGATGTAAGTCAGTCTACAGTCTCAAGAATTATTCGAAAAAATAAATTTCATCCATATCATATTTAAATGGTGCAAGAATTAGACGAACGTGATTTTATAAATCGCCAAAATTTAGAGAAAAATGGTGAAAAGTGCGTGTTTTAGGTCTTCTTTAGAGAAAAAACGGAATAACTTGGCAACGCCGCGGAAAACTAAAACAAATTTCATATGTTCGTATAGAGGAATGTACACGGGTATTATTTTTAAAATATAACACTTAAATAACTGTTATTATTATTATTTTTTCACATTATATCTATAAAATTAAATTTCTGACAGTTAAAACGAAATTAATTTCTTTCTAGTTTTGTTTCAATTTCATGGGTATCGCTACAAGTGAGCAATATTTGTAAAATTTCAAATTAGATTTTACAAGTTACTAAACGTGAAAAATTAAATATGTTTAGTAATTTAGGCGTAGAATATTAATATCCACAACATTTATTTGAAACATTTCTATCTAAAATTAATTGGGGACTTTTGCGCAAAGAAAAACTGTTTTCTCATGTTAAACGTCTATGGCCTGGTTCTTAATTAACACACTGTATATATATTTAATTATCTACTATATATATATATATATATATATATATATATATATATATATATATATATATATATATATATGTATATATATTTAATTATCTACTATATATATACCGAGAGTTTTTTTTATCTATGAACATGGGCGTATGTCATTTTACCATAGTTACATTTAAAATGATTGACAGCAATGTATTATCGCGTTTTTTTTAAAACTGAACATAGGACGTGACATTTAGTATATCTGTCAATGTCATCAAATTGTCATATTTCAAAATGTATACAGTTGAAGAAAAAGTTCAAATTGTATGGTATAATTCTATACTCTGACATAAGCCTAAGGCAAGAAATAATTAATATAAATTATATTTTATCCCTATTTTTTAATAGGAAGAAGTGGAGGCCACTCCACTTCTCCATCACGTCCTATCCAGCGTTGGGGGAATACCTGGTGCAGATATAAGTGAAAATTTTGACGACTTCAATACCTGAAATTTTGTGAATTTACTTCCCGATTAATATAAAATGTCGCTTCATCAGTAAATAAAATTCGATCCAGTAATATTTCCTCACTATTAATTTTGTTCATCATATCTTCGTAAAAGATATTTCTTCGTTCTATATCGTTGTGTAATAACTCTTGGTGATTTTGATATTTAAAACTCTTAAAATGTTCTTGTCTTAAAACTTTGTATAATAGTATTCTTCATTTCAGATTGACAGGGTGTTGTCACTTTCAATTAATTGCATAATTTCTTGTTTCTTTCTATTAACTACAGTAATTGGTCTGATTTTCTTCTTGTGCTGTTTATTGACGCACCTTTAGTTCTGTAGTCATTGTAAATTTTTCTTATAGTTGTTGGACTGGGTCGCTTATTAAAAGTTAATGCACATAAGTCAGAAACTTGTTGTAGACTCGTTATAATTACTCCAATTTACAATTTGAACTTTTCTTTAACTGTATACATTTTGAAGTATGACAATTTGATGACATTGACAGATATACTAAATGTCACGTCCTATGTTCAGTTTTAAAAAAAACGCGATAATACATTGCTGTCAATCATTTTAAATGTAACTATGGTAATGACATACGCCCATGTTCACTGATAAAAAAAACTCTCGGTATATATATATATATGTGGAGTGTAATCGTCACTGTTTCGATTAGTTAAGGAGGAAAATATCGTGGGTGTGTCAGTGGATTGTGGGCTTTAATTAAAGTTGATTTCTTTTAAAATCTGTCAAGCTTTCGTGTATTTAGTTTTTTACACATCATCAGGACAGTTTTGGTGTTGTTTATAAGTCATTGATTTTATAAAACAGAAGAATTTTGACATTATTTTAGTTAAAATTTACAAAAATAAAACTTATAATAATTTTGACTAAATCACATGTTTAAGTACGTTGTAGTTGCGCCTTATATATATATATATATATATATATATATATATATATATATATATATTTGTTTTATTCAAGAATAAAGTACATATTTTTTAGATTCAGATTAATGAATCATTGAATATTTCAATGGTATCCATGTATGTAATGAAAAATGAACATATGTTTCATTTCCGCAGGTATATTCAGCGTACTCATACAAAATTCACACATTGCTTAATTATCCGAAATTTATCTCCATCATACAATTCTATTTAAAAAAGCAGTGGTTTGTACTTTACTGACATCGAAAGCTGAGCCAATATTTCCAATTAATTATTGTTCTAGAATAACATGGTTTCGTACTTACTGCAAAATATAAAACTGAAATAATCATGATTGTAAAACCAGTAGTTCGACATTATTACGATATCTATCAAAAAATGTGGTGCCACCAGACATATTTATATACCTACATCATAGCTGTGCATATAGCGTTTATTTACGTAATTTTCAGTAAGGCCTGGATTATAAGGGCGTTCGGTTAAGCAACGAGCGGTTCCCAAACTTTTTCGGTCACGGAACCCATAAGAAACTGCTTGCATTTCGCGGAACCCCAACTCTACCCTACATTATATTGGCCACTGTAAACCCAAAACAAACAACAAAGCTTCTCGTAGCATAAGTTCTTTGGATAACATCATGTTTGGATTAAAAAGAAACTGTAATTTGAAAATAACTATTTGTAATATAAGAAAATATTGAGACGTACCAAATCGTCATAAAAATTATAAAACTATTTACCAATATGGCGAATGAAGTGGCTTCATTTTTTAAATAATTTTATAACTTTACCAGCTCTCCTATAGCACAGTTGTTAATCATAATATTAGCTGTCAACCTCTCGAGATTAGCCTCTGAGCTGTATTATAACTGGACTAATTTTGAGAGACAATAAAATTTTATTTTACTTTTTACCACGTTTTATTTTTGTGGCATGTTTTGTGACAATTTTTTATATCTGAATTTAGTCTTTGTTCGTTGAACCCATATGAGGCTATCACGAAACCTTTAGGTTCCGCGGAACACACTTTGGGAACCGCTCTACTGTATACGTAAATTTCTAAATTTGATCGGAGCAGATGTAGTACTTCCCAAAGAGTGTATAGATATATTGTACGTAACGTAGTAACAATATATTGAAACCTTATGTGTAGGCTCCTTCTTTGGAGTATTAGAAGCTCCCGCGGCAGAGACGTTAGTCAGCCCTTTACCGACCAGTTCATTCGTATAAGGAAAGCGCGACGCCCAGAGACTTAGGGTTAACTTGTGGTGATATATCAGACGGAAAAATGCTGGTAATAAAGATGTAAGCCGAGTTGCTACTGCCTGCCTTTCCACCGTTAATCGATAAAGAATTTTTTGGCGAAATGCGGATTCTAGTTGATTTACAAATACAGCTGCTGAAAGCTAAACTATAACTGATATATTCTTGTACATAAGCCCTCCTATGATTATTGTTTACTAAAGAAATTTTCACCAACAGCAGCGTTGAAATTTTCACGGAATTTATGCACAGTATACGAATGAATTATAGATATATGAATGGGATAAGAAGCTCATAGATAAATGTTAGGAAAATGTCGAATAAAATTATTATGCAGGTAAGGTACATTAATCATAAGAATAAATGGAAAATATGACACGGGTTTCTCGTGCAGGTTTTTTAAACAACTGCTTCGTCTCAGCATGTTTTAAATGGTTCATTTTGAGCTTCATGTGATGATATTTGAAGCACGGAAGTTTTATATGCTACCTGCTGTCATTTGTAAAATTCTGAAAAATGTAGCTTCTTGTGCCAGCGGGCCTGGATTCGAATCCTCGATAAGGTATGGATGTTTGTCTGTGTCCATTATTTCATCTCCATCAACACTACGAGAAACATTGATATTTTATAAAATATAATGTAAAGTTGCCTATGCGCTTGTATATCATATATTGTAATAACTCAAGAAGTTTATATACAAAAAGATTATTATTAATTTTAAAATTTGATGTAAGTTTTGGTACTATTCCAAGTATAGATCTTTCTGTTAATTATATAATTGGAGTTGTTATATTAGTTCTGTGAGTTCGCAAAAATACGTTCAGTTTATTTTAAGTGTATTGACTATAAGTAAGGTATATTTAATTATATTAGTTACGTTTCTATTTAAAAACTATGAGAATTCATGAATTAAAAAATGTTTAGTTATTTTATTTATTTTTGGGAATTTCGAAAAAATATTTCAGTAATTGAATCAATAGGTAAATTATATTATCTGTTAACGTGTGGTGTATAGGTTGTAAAATACTTTAATATTTGTTATTTAACCGCATGAAACGTTATACAAAGAAAATTATGCTTCAGACGGCTTAACCTATTACACTAACTAATGGAAAATGTTCGATTTATAGAACAAAAAAAACATGAAAATTTATTATTCATTTAATAATTAAACACGAGCGAGCGTTTGTCAGTAGTTAAATAGACTATTAAAGAGCTGTTTAAAAATTAAATATTTAAATTAACAAAGTGAAAATATAGACTACATAAGCAAGAAAATAGTGAAAAAATATACCTATTTTGAAAATTAAATCCATGCCTTACTCGCAGTAAAATACAGTGAATAACGGTACCATATGAGTGTCTCTTATACGCGACAATTGGGCGATTGACAGTGTGTGATGTTTAACTAAACTATATCTCCCAGTTGACCATCGCTTAGTTAGACATCGCTCAGAAGACCTTGCCTATTCAAGGAAATCTAGTTAACCCTGTCCGAGATTCTCAAAAGGTTTAAACAAGCTTTAAACTGTGACAGATTTAAATTTAATTTTGTAAATTTTATTTACATTTATTAAATTTTTTTCTATGAATGTAACATGTAACATATCACTTTATAAAATATAAAATATATTAACAACAGAATTAAGAAAAAATGCCACATTCCGTAACTACCTTTGCAAAAGACATAGTATACATCAAACTCTGTATTTTAATATCATATTGCATACATCCATAGTTTTAATTAAATAAAAAGCTGCTTTTATATTTTAATAACATTATCACTTAACGAACACACTGTTTCGTTAATCATTTTGCTTGTAAATACTTTCTACGACTAAAAAGCAATTTAATAAAAATTTATTAAAATCTATACGTAATAATTCATGCGCATGCGCATGTGTAAAAATATATTTTTAGCTTGGGAACTTGTTTTAACACGCTTTCCCATGCAGCAATTTTTAATTATGACTCAACAGAAGCTGCAAAATCAGTTTTTAGATATGACTTCCCGCAGCTTGAGAATTTGTATCAACATGCTTAAATGCAACTATTTTTAATTGTGACTCAAAAGCAGTTGCAAAACCTATTTTTATACATGAGATCATATTCTGCCAACACTGAATTGGGAAAGACAAGAGTATGTGAATCGGTGGCCATGGACCAGAGGGTGGTCTAAAGGGGGTGGGGGAACAAATGGAGAATTAGTTGGGAGTAAAGGAATCTGCAATGTAGGGGTTAGGATGAACTATACTATCGCGACCGTTGGGGAGCGCGGCCTGAGCCGATGACAACCTCAAACTGGCTCATATGGGGAAGACGTGTGCTGCAGGTTGCGTTTGAGCTAGAAAGCCTACTGTTTAACTTACTCACTAATAGTAGTTTATTTTGTCAATATAAATGGAAATTTGTAATAGTAGTGAATACGGTCACGGCAGCCAAGATTTTTCAATACATCTAAAAGTCTGGACAGTCGACGAACAGCTTACTTAGTTTGTATTTTCTCTAAGAACAACAAAACTAAGTCTTTTATGCATTAGGTTAGGTGGTTAGGTTATTGTTGTTGAGAAATATACAAACAAAACAAGTAAGCTGTTCGTCGGCTGCCGTGACTATTTGGTGCATTAATAAATCCCGGTATTCCCACGCAGTAGTTTTTTTTATTCGTATGAAAAGTGGTTAAAACTCTTCTTGCAAATAATAATTCAATTAAAAATTAATTTCAAGAGTGGAAATTGAAAAATTGTTCCTACTTTTATTTAACGGTAATTACTTCTTTCGTTTATACTCTTGATTTGCAAATATTTCCCGCCATCAGTCGGGCTGCTGGGACTTTCAGGATATTGATATATCCCGACTTCAAGGACCGGATCCCCTGTCATTTAAAAAATTAAATGTTTTTTTTAAATTTATAATTACATTTTTTGCAATAATCTGTATAGTCTACAGCAACAATTTGAATAGAGCCCCGAAACTTTGATCGATTGTACATATTACTTTGTATTATAATTAATTTGGCAATATTTATTACTTTGGTAGACCGTGCGCATACGAACATGTTATAAAAGTCCACAGCAATATTTTTTTATTCAAGGCAGGGGCAGATGGATAATCTGGAAAATGAAACGTTTTCCAGTTCCGACTAGTGGGCCGGCATGGTAAAATTTATACTGGTATATGTATAGTAATGCAGCCGAAAATACCAATATTCTTACTTACTACTAACCCAGGTATATCTAATCCTACTATCCATGCCACATTATTCCCAGCATCCCAGCCGTAATTAAAATATAAATTCTGACATCACTTAAACATATTCGGTCAATATGAAAGTAATTTATTAAAAATTACGTAATACTCGCATGTAAAAGTGTTATATTTCGCATCATTAGTGCCTATCCATTGTTGTAATTATCTAGCATCAATTTTTCATTTTCTCGTTTAGAAAGTTATGTAGTATGGACAATAAATTTTCTAGCCGAGTTGCTTCCTCGTTGCAATGAAATATAGATCAATCTTGCTAATGATGCAAATAATTAATGAATTTTAAATCTGGCTCATAGCTGTATTGTTCTCAATAAAACTAGCCATTATTAGTGCAGGTATTCGGAATATGCCAATTAGTAAATAGAATCCGTTGATTTATGAGGTAACCATGACTGCATTCCGCCATTCATTATCGGCTAGGCGAAGTGGGGCGCCGTGTAGGTAGGCCGGCGGTCGCCAGGGCAGGACGCCGCAGGACGCTATGCCAGCCGCAGGGGGAATTGTCAATGCAAATTAGCCCCCGGTTTGACTGGACGTGTGATTGCTGATGATGCTTCATTATACCAGATCATTGCGCTAAGATCATTATAAACCCGACCTATTTCTACATACGCACTCATTAATTTAGGTTTCATTATGATGCTTAATTTTTATCACAGATCAGAGGTCTCTGAACTAGAAATTCCAATTTAGATCTTTAAGGATTCATTCGCAATGAAAAAATTAGAAGATTAACTTAAGCTTCAACATTAATCATTGACAAATGCAAATGCAGTATAGCGTTCAAAACAATCTACGTAAACGTCATACGTAGCCAATAGTTTGCAAACTCAAAGGTTTGCGTTTAACGTTATGTGCGGCTGCGAAGTGATGTATGTGTACGGATTGACATAAATAATATATAAAAATATTATACTTTCTGTTATGCGAATATGTCATCAGAGATGTCACTAGTGACTAATTAAATGCAAAGTCAAAAGTAAAGGGTCTCGGTAGATGCTAAGTTTGGACTAAACGATGATCTTTAAAACGCCGGTCGAACTATTATCACCAGTTTTTTTTTTTCAAGTTTTAAATCTCTATTTAAACCAGACGAAAGAAGTTTGTAAAAATTTCTAACCATTTGTGTAGGTTAATTTATTGAAAATATAAACCGGCCAAAAGCTTGTATATACATACGGTTCAATGGTTAGAACAACGCCTCTTAGTCATAAGTGTGCTCGGAGTTCTGGGTTCATGGATGTTTGTGTATGTGAACGTATTCAGTAATTGGGATTTAATACTGTTGAGAGGTTTTTTTTTTTAAAAATACTAATATTGTAATTCTGAGAGTGAATAAAGGGAATAATAATAACAACGAACAAATTCTCGAATACGTATTTGTCAAATAAAAACTTTCATTATTTTTGTAAAATAAATGTTTTATTTATAAAACTCACAGTAGAATGCCAGTAAATGCTAAGTAAATGACGTTCATACATCTTAAACTTTTTTATAGCAAAATAATTCTTTCCATGTTATAAACGATATTTTTCACTAAATAAATTACTTGAAAGATAAAAGTCATCCCATATATGCCGTAAAACATACTTCATGTCCTTTATGTACCAGTAGTTCATATTTTTAAGCACAAATTATGGAACATGTGAAATATAGTCGTTCAGAAAATTAGTAGTGCTTTTATTATATAACAACATATATTATATACCTAAAGTGTTTTGCTTAAATTATGTATATGCGTTAAATACATTTAATATAACAAAAAGCTCCTCGTATATTAATATTTATAACTACGGGAACCAGGGGAAGTCACTGTTGATAAATATGTTGAACACATCGTGGTCTTTTATAATTCCAGGTTACACAAACTACTCATCATTGTTATCGCTTCAAATATTTGTTTAGGATAACTTTGAGTATAGTATTATGTGGAGGGTGAACGGACGAAATATTTCACATTCCCCTTTTGATATAACGTAGAATGCTGAAAATTTCTTAATAAGAAAAAACGAGGTAATAAATATTCATAATATAAAAACCGCAGGAAACTCTTGTGATGCTTGAAGCTTAAGTAACTAAATCAAAAGTATTTATTATTATTGTCAGTCGTCATGTAAAGACTACCGGATACCCTAAATAGTTGAGATATAGAACTAAGCTTTCGTGGTTAAGCGTTGTTTCGAAAGCAGGGGTATTATTTATGAATGATTTTAACGATTTCACGAATTTGATGTTGTTTTCAATATAAAAATTACACACATCAACAAATACTTTATTTATATTAGCAGTTAGCATGATATTGACAGCAGCCCCTTCATGTAAGATATTTTATTTGAAATACCAACTCCAAGTTGAGAATTCGAGACGACAATGTACACTAGAGAGAAAGAGACCCAGTTTCGTTTCTCGAATTTTTGAGACGTGACAAGAAATACATGTTTCTCGACGAGAATCTCGACTAGGGATCACTAAATGGAGTTAGTAGGTTCTAAGGTTTAAATTACCCAGATTTAGCTTGTTAAAAAACAACCATTTTTCTAGTCCTATGCTGTAATATACTTATCAAGTATGTGTCATCTGTACTTGAATGACACACATTATGATACAGATTTTCATTTCGATGCAGATTATTATTATGACACAGATTTTCTTTTCATTTTGATTTCGCATGAATTACGACACTCGCCATGGCTCTTATCGTAAACTTCATGCTTGTGTATTAATAGCAATCATTATAAACTCATCGAATGATATAGTATTATAGACGGGACAAACAATTACTAAAAGTCGAGTTATAAAAAGATGGAGCTATCTAGATTAGTTACTACTAAATTGTAAAATAATGAGTTCGGACTTGGCTATTTTTCTTATAACATAATATAAGTACATAACCGAATGTAACGCACAAAACGCCGATTCCCACATATGCTGCCGCAATGAACTTATAGCAATTAACACCATTTAGTTGTTTCTAGGCAACCGGCTGATGCAGCTAAAACAGTTCATTGCATAGATTTGTAGGTATATTGAGCAGATGGTACCTAATTTATTTATAAACTCCATCCAGCGAAAAAAAAAAAATACAACGTATATAACTAAACAATTATATTAAGGCCCGGTTTTCCCATCTCTGGATAAAATGTCAGTTAACTTGACAGATAAAAGTAACAAAGCAAAAAGAGATATTTAAATTGTTGATCCTAACGCGAAAAAAGAACAAGAAAATTATCAAATACTGCAAAAACTGGAGTGTATCTCACAGATACATCGCGACTCAGTACATTTTTATGACCGTGACCTTTAAGTAGTGAAGTTATGTTCATAACATATATTGCTCTTTTCAGAACGAAACATTTTACAACCTATGAAAAAAATTACAGTTTTTAGAAAATGTAGAAGAAAAGGAAAAATTAAAATTTTATCAAATGAGAAAGAAAATATATCTCTTGTTTTTGAGATGTGTAATTTAATCATGGAATAATATAGTACTTTTGTATAGATACTAATATTGTGACGGAACATTTTTACAATAGTCTAAAAATACTATTCTGTAGAATTGTAGATGTTACAAAAGACTGATATATTTTACATTAAGACTGAGTACAAATTCTTCAAAGTAGAAAGCAAAATAAAGAATAATTTTACATTTTATCAGATGGAAAAAGAAATATTTCTTTCTTTTATAATGCGCATACCGAAGAAATTCTAGCATGTAAGAAAGTTGTTGATAATATCATTGTAATTCTGAACAGGAATATGATACGGCACAAAATTTCCTGTTCCTACAGGCACATTTAAATATCCCGTGGTTAAATGTCGTACATTGTCTGGTAATAAATAGATAGTTGTACGACGGTGTATCTAAATACGTAGGTACTGTACTCGTAGTAAGATGTAATAAGGTATTCAAAAGATAGGATACCGAGTCTATTGATCAGTGCAAGAAGAAGCAGCTTGAGCTTACTTTGGAAGACAAACGCGGTAGGTAGGTCACAAATTCAGCTAGTATCCTGTTATCGAATTTGCAGTCGTTTCCATCCGGGATGTTCGGAGCGCCACTGCCACTTCGGCCGATATGCGAACTGTCACACGTGTATGACAGAACGCACCCCCGAGAATATAGTTCCATATCGGGCCACGCACATATATAAGCCCTTGATAACCCTTGGCGCGTGCCTTCCAGCGCATGTGAGCGTTTGTCGCTTGTCAAGCAGACTTCAGGCGAGACTAGTGGTCTGATCGTGACATATGGATCCGCAGTGAGTTATTACTCCACATTCAATTCATTGCAAGTCGGATTTATTTGAATATACATATTGGCACTGGGCTGTACTGCTAAACTTCATATTCATGTAAACAGTCCAAAAATATGTATTCAAATTAGTTCACTCATGTAATTCCTAATGAACCAATAAAACTGAACATTTTATCTTATTTTCACCTCTGTTGCCTTTGCTTCTTATAAATCCTGGCCGAACTTCTGCGAGAAGAAATGAAGATACAAATCTTCAAAACTAAATTAACCAATATTAATCTGTGGCAAAACAGTTGGAAATCAGTTTCTATCAATGTTTTGTAAAATCAAAAATTTTAGTCATTCTCGATTAAATGTTTGTAATTTTTTCAAATATTTATTAACTATAATTTTTTTTGAGTAAAAGCTGATCAATGAATAATGTATATATAAAAGATACAATTTTTGCGATGTAGATCTTGTTTATTATTATAAAAAATTTCTCTATTGGACGTTTCCGTGGTACGACGCCACCATCATCAGCGATTAAATACAATGTTTTACAATGGAACGTAGAAGTTAGCATACGACTGGTAAAAAAGTTCGGATAGACACAGATGTTAAATTAAAATATACTAACTGCAACGTTCCATTGTAAAACATTATATTTAATCGCTGATGATGGTGGCGTGGAACCACCGAAATGTCCAACAAAGAAAAAGTTTTATAATAATAAACAAGATCTACATCGCCAAAATTGTATCTTTTATTTAACCATAATAATTTAAAAAAATATTTCTTATTGCATTTGAATGGGTACAAAGAAGGTATTAAGTTTGAAATATTTATTTTAAATTATTTATGTAGAAAAACACATAAAGCTCACTGGACAACACACATATACAGATGAATATGGTAACCGTTCTTCTCAGTACATTGCTTAGTGGCAACAGGGGCTGATCTAGTCTAAGAGTTTTGGGGGGCGGAATGATGCAATTTTTTTTTTGCAAAAAAAAACAAACAATGAGTCCTGAAAGTAAAAATCGGTCTTGCTTTGTTTTTTATCGCCTAGATGAAAAAGTTGTCAGTTTGGATTAGGGATTGCAAATAGGTAAACCGGTTTACCGATTAACCGGTAAAAAATACAAAATTCTTTCAAAAAAAATACCGATAAATATTCATTATTTACCGGTAAATCAGTAAACGGTACACCTTTTATCATGTATGTGCTCAATATTAATTCGAAAATACATAATATTTTTTATGAATTAAATAGTCTATCTCTGAATATACCTACTTACCCTACCCGTTATGAGTAACTTGCAATGCGCAATACGCGTACAGCGTACACTGAGTGTACAGGTGTCACATTTTCGATGTTTTGTTAGGGTATTTCGGGAAATATTAATGATAGAGCAAAATAGTTTGCACATTCCAGGGTCAACTTTTTGAGAAAAGTTTAATAGTGACCACAGGAATTTTCGATCTTCCTTTGTTTCTGAGCTACAGACAAAAACTTGTTTTTCGCTTATTTCGAATATATCTCATAATTTATTTATTATGGTAGTTAGAGAAAAATTGTTTTAATAAATTTAATACTGTTTTTTATAGAAAATAAATTGGCGTAATTAGATTTTTTGAAAACTTCATAATTCTCGAGATATAACACAAACTTATAATTTTTTAAATGGCAACCATGTTGAAAATAGTTACATCTTTTTGCATATTTTATAAGCTTTTCAACGATATATAACATGTCTACATTCTTTTGTTTTACACATGAATAAAAAACGAATTATTATTTTTTTAGGGTAAAAAAATAAAAATTAAGAAACAAATGAAAAAAACTATTACAATTCATCATTTGTTTATTTCTAATATTATTTACTTTAGTTTTACACATATTTTTAATTTATTTGTTAATTTAATACAAGTAGTTAAAAAAAGAACTGACGTATTTTCAAGAAGAGAAAATAAGAGGAAAATATATACAAATGGTATTTAATTTCTTAATGACATGTAAACCAACAAGTGTGGAATCAGAAAGAGCTTCTTCCGCGGCTAGCTCATTTTGCACAAGAATTAGGTCACAATTAGGGGATGACAGCCTCGATAAGTTATGTTTTCTGCGGGCATATTTTTTACGAACTGATGAATAAGATTTAATTTAATAAACCTATAAATATATATCTATGTTTGAAATATGTAGCTATAAATATTTATAATTTTTTTGTAATATTCATACATGAATAAATATTTTGCGTTAATAATGACGGCTTTATTATTATCTATTTATATTAGTTGCAGTTATGCAAAAAAATAAAACCGGTAAATTACCGGTAAACCGGTATTGAATTTTTTTACGGAATAACCGGTAATTCAAAAAATCGGTAAATTTGCAATCCCTAGTTTGGATTGTTTTTATTATGATTACGTATAATAAGTGCACGATCATCCCTTTTCGTAATAATCGAAAAATATCCGGTTTTAACGTTCGTCTCAATATTTTCGGTATTTTTAAACTGCAATATTATGTTTTTCGGCGTTCCTTGAGGAATACTAAAGTTTTATTTTGTTCAATATTTAAAAGAACCATACATTACCTCCTTTAGATCCAGTGGTAACCTAGTTCAGTAGGTAGGCAGAAATTTAGTAAAATGTAGAATTTTTTTAATCTCGTAGAGCAGTGTAAGGGGTAGGTAATGAATATTCAACGCACGATCGGTAATTACAGCACAAGGCAAAGCAACACCCTGCTAAAAGTTTCTTATTTTATTGGAATAGTTTACATGGGAAACTTTTCAAAATGATATGAAGAACGTTATTATTAAATTTTACAGGTATGCAACTTTCATTGTGTTTTGTATTGTATACTAGTACATATATCAAAATGAGTACATAATCTCCTGGGGAATGTAATATAAATGACTGATATTTCAAAAATAAATAATTCTTTAAGATTTCTAAATTTATGTAAACAAAGAGTAAATGGAGACGCCTGACCGCGTGCCAGAGTGTCTGGTCGCGAACCTGGGGAACCGCGTTCGATCCCGATCGATGCCAAATATTTCGAATTTTAAATGGCACAAAAGTTACCCCTGTGGTGCATTCCCCATGCCAGCAATGAGGGCCCGTGAGGTGACGCCTGGTAGGATATGTCATCATCATTACCGATATCTGCAATAAAGCAGATTGTGGCACACTCAGAAATGAGTAATATGCCGTGATGACATATATATATATATATATATATATATATATATATATATATATATATATATATATATATATATATATAGACGAAATAAATAAAATAAACAGGACTTCAGTCTTAAAAAAGATCAATTTATTTTTTTGTTGACGTTTCGGAAATCCTTTATTCCTTCATCAGGGCAATCAAAATAAAAATATAAAATACAATAATCAAAAACAAAAATGAAACTTAAAATACTCAAAAATTAATACAGGAAACGGAAAACTAAGATGATGGTCAAAAGGGAAAAGGAAGTAGAATTATTTTAAAAAAATATTTGAAAATGACATTAAATAATGTAATGATGGCAACATTTAAAAAAAATATAAATAGGCTTAGATTTATTTATGTAATTTACAAGTTCTTTATAAATACTACTAAAATTTTGAATGTTCTGAAATTTACATTATTACTACTATTTTGTATATATACCATCTCCAAAAAAAGTCTTTTTGAGAAAGAAAGTAATTTATAAAAAAGACTTTTTTATATAATAATTATACTATAACCAAAGATGACACAATATGTTAGTTGTCATTACCTTCTGCCAAATTTGACTTTTAACAACCAGGAATTTTGATAAGATCAATTTACGATTTACAATATACTGGTTATGCCACTTGTCATGTTTTTCATTGTTTCTGCTGGTCCGCTTGATACGTGTTTCCTTGAATAATCCGCTAGATGCGCTACGTGAGAACGACCCTACCAAAGCAAACTATTTTTACATAAAATATAAAAAATGAAATGCATAATGAATTTATTTTTAATATAAATTTATATATTTAATGGAAACCTGAATCAATACATTGTTAGAATTTAAAATTGTAAAAACTAAATAAATTGATAGAACCGTACGCTTCCAGATTTCAATTCGGTAATAGTATCTTCTTCCCGAAAATGTTTTCGACAAACATCATTCAATCTTAATTCGCGATCATCTCTACTAATTGCACATTGCCATTTTTTATAAAGTGATATATCGAGTGGAGCAGCAAACAGAGATTATTTTTCAGTGGATTTCTTGTAACCGGTTTCACATCCAGGAATGAAACATTTTCTATTTAATTTTCTTTTCATTTTGCATTAATTGCAAGATCTTTCAACAAAATATTTATATTACATTAGATATAATACGAATATGTACTTCAAAACCTGTTTTATTTACCTTTCTATAAGATATAAAATGTAATATTTTCAAAATGACATGCAAATGACATGGGTCGTTCTCACGTTGCGCCTCTGGCGGAAAAAACGAGGAAACACGTATCGCTTTAGACCCTCGTTTTGTGCAGAGTGGCACAACCAGTATATTTTAAATCGTGGTTCCATTTGAATACATGAGTTGCAGAAATTAAAATACACATCCAAAATCAGAATAGTTCGGCTGGCACAATATTTTACTTTAATGAAGTCTCATTTATTACAAGAAACTCAATATATATTTTATTCTTATAAAAACTATATTATTACCGTAAAATATACGATTTTATTAATATATATATATATATATATATATATATATATATATATATATATATATATATATATATATATAATATATTATTATAAATTAACAACAAAAATAAAATAGTTTCGATTGCAATTACGTTTTAAATTAAATTAAATGAACTATACCAGACGAATCAGAATAGTTCGGCCACTTACAAATTTTGCATAAAATGGGCAGTTCATGACTCATTTGCTGACAAAACGATACATTGTTGAATTCAACAAAGTGCTTGACATTTATTGTAATAAAGTTTGCACTAAAATGGCTCGTGGTACACCATTTAGTCATGATTGTCCATTATTTTGCCGATATGAATGGTATTTTGACATGAAAAATTTTGATTTCACATTTGATTTCGCGACTGACAGTACAAGGTATTATTAATTTATTTAAAGAAAATGCAAATGTTAAAAAGAAAATCGTCGATCAAATCCTCGAGATATTACATTACAACGGCGGAAAATGACCGTAAAACAAATTTCGATATCTACCAGTATGAGAAGAATTAAACAAATAGGTTTCACGTTTTATAAGGTAATAAGCGTTGTAGTTTGGGGTTGTACGTCTAGAAGGTGGGTGAGAAAGCTATATTTTCTCAATGGCACTGATAACGCTGATAAATATAAAGATATACAAATATAGGAAGTACCTACTTTATATGAAACAGTATAACATATTCATAATTTTGATATTGCCGCAAAATATTCAAAATGTTAATTTTTACTTCATTGGCAATTAAACGTGAGACATGACCAGTAATATAAATAAAATATAGTATATTTGATAGCTAACCAAATACGTAAATTGTTTGGAAAAACCTATTTGTAGTTTGTTTGTAGTTTTATTAAAATACTGGACCTTAATATATTTAATTAATATAACTAATGTGACATGTAAATATTACCGATTCTCTGGCCAATTCAAATTACACTCAAGCTAAGTCGGACAATTTACTGAAGGTCGATAGCTGGATGGTGGATGAATTTATATCAGAGAACGATTGTTTTACTGCTGCCGAAATAAGGGGTGTTAAAAAGTTAAGGTAAAATAAAATACAAAAACTGAATTTACTATATAAATTGATAATATATTTTACTTTAAAGCTCTGGTCATGATTGTTACATTGAATCTGCTGTAGGATATGTAGAGCTATGTCGAGAAAAAAATATATGTATAGTCAGATGTAAAGTTCGTCCTGAACGTAAAGTGATGCAAAAAATATACTGTTATCTTGAAGGTGGATGATAGATGAAATGATCTTCACAAAGTGCTATATCCTTATTATTGAAGATTTTCTTCAATATTTTTTTAAAATACACATAGTTTAAAATTTGAGTCTGTTACTATTAAAAAAAATTTTGAACCATAATACCATAACAAGTTGTACCTATATTCTTAAAATTGAAATTATGAAACTGTTTTTACCTCGGTTTTTACCTTCTGTCACTTTTAAGTAAGGAAGGTATTGTCCTTGGTCAAAAATTCGATGGTGAGTTTGTAATGAATAAGCACGTTTTAGGGTTCCTAGAATACGATTTTACTAGGTTTACGATGATGTGTGTATGTATGTATGTATGTATGTATGTATGTATGTATGTATGTATGTATGTATGTATGTATGTATGTATGTATGTATGTATGTATGTATGTAGGTAGGTCTGTGTGTGTCCCTGTGGCCGTGTGTGGCAAATTTTTCTCCGATGATAACTCCAAAACTACAATTCTAAAAAATATGATTCTTTTGTATTCCTCTTCTTTACATCCATATGAAGAGCTGATTAGATTTTGGTTAAAATGGGTCAACCAGAAGTTCCCTCGTTTGAAGTTCTTAACAGTTGTCCTTAAAAAAACGCAGTTAATTATCATTTTTCGAAATTTTATGTGATTATCAATGTGAAGGAATATCTTATTCTCTAATTGTATACGGTTGGACTATACATTTTCCTTCATATTCAATAGATATAAAGTTAAAGAATTATCAAGAAACAGTTGATATATTCAAAAAAAATTTAATTAACAAATGTCAGTGTCAAGTGTAAAACCAAAGATGGGAAGTATAGGATCAGAAACTGGTATGTCATAGTGTTCATCGCAAGTGACTTGCAGTTGCAGCCTCGCCTCAGATTTGGCACTTTCAATGCCGGAAGTACGAGGAAGGCCAAAGAGAAGATAGAAGGACTGTATAGAGAGAGAGAGAGAGAGAGAGAGAAAGAGAGAGAGAGAAAGAGAGAGAGAGAAGAGTAAGACACAGCGATCCCTAATAAAATAAAGAAAATCTGAAGAAGGAGGAAGTGTCAAGTGCAATTTACATAATGTACGTTCGTGTTTTATTAGATTTAAAGAATCTTTTCAAAGGAACTTTCGGCATGGAATTTTTAAAATATAGTGTGTTCGTATTATAATTTTACAGAATATATAGAATCTTCTTCAAGGAACTTTTAGGGATTTGTATAAAATACATCAATTTGTCGAAAGGTTTTGTGCTAGCCACAACAGATTTTCTATTTACGCAAAGCTATTTTTTTTGTTTGATGCCCTCGATATACTATAATGAAATGCAAAATGCTGCACACATGTTAGTTGCATTAGCATTAGCATGTAAGTCAGTAGTAAAACATGCATTTGACAACTAAAAAACAGAATTGTCTGAATTTAGATCAATTTAATTAATGTGTAATCCATGTTCTGGTTCCCTATGTCCAACTTTAATTGTGCAATTTAAAGTGTTTCTGCTTCACGCTACAAAACAAATCAGTTAATGCAGGCCTAATTAAATCAAGTTAAATTTAAATTGAAAATAAGAGGACGATGAACAAATGAAAAACCCAACAACCTGCCACCCAGCTATGAAATAATGTTAAATCTAAAACTTTGCTGTTGCACAGTCCATATTAAATTACAGGAAACTTGTTAAAGAGGTTAAATTTAGCAATTATTAGATTTAGTTCCTAGAAACGATCAATTATACATTTAATTTATTATTTTATAAGTTGACAGATTTAATAAACTTTTTATTTAATCGGCCACAGAGTTTCAGAACTATTAATTCCTGAATTGTTATCATGTTACTTTTATTTTTTACTTTTAGTAAAATGTTAAAATATACAGAGAAAAGTTGTTCCGGCAAATATGTTTTTCAAATGAATCCAGATAAATATTTCTCGAAATAAAACGTCGGTGATAGCGAATTTATGTTTTCTTGTTTAGAAAATAATTTACATGTATATGCAACGATTCCTATAAGAATGAAAAATAGTTTTCCGTAAAAGCTTGAAATATGCAAATTGTTCTGCAGCGTTTCCTGAAAGAGTAATATAAACGTAGTGAATCGCGCGCGAAAGAATGATGCTTCAATTGCAGCAGGAATTTAAATTTCTGTTCGGTAAATTTTTCATTCTAAATTGTTACATTTTGTTTTAATACATTTCAGGGAAGATATTTATTTAACGATGAAACATGATTGACTTCAAATTCAATTAATTTTTTCAGCTTTTGAGATGCAAAAGTAAAACGGAAAGCGTGAAAGTTAATGAATTGGGATGATTGAATTTTGCCAAGTATACAAAAAGTAAGGAAGCTATGCTTATAAATGAAAGAAGAAAAAGCTAATTGTTATTAAGAAATAAATTACTTCTTCACATTTCCAAATTTTAATAAATTAGCTATACGAATATAATGGCTTGCGAGAGTCATTAATTTTAATATTCATTTAATTGATTTGCTAGAAGTATTCCTTCTAGAATCGTTTCTTTAAACATATAGCTATTATTTAACTACGCTTCAAATATGATAGAAAATTAATAAATTATGGACATTTAATTATATACATACGAGTCCAGGATAAAGAGCCCAACATGGAGTCCTTGACAATATAAAGCAAGCAGTATATTTTTTATCTTAAGCAAATATAAATTTTGCAATTTTTTATATTTGCCAATACCAATAGTATTTGATTTTAGTTTACATTCTTCTCGACAATTTTTTTTTACATCTTTTGAATGAAGATGCTATTTCTTCATCACTATTGGATTTCAATTTATTGTGCCAAAGTTACAATTTTCATATGTCCACACCATTTTTATGTGGTTGTCATCGTATATAATAACATTTTCAAAACGTAATAATTCAATAAGTAAAAATATAGATGAAAATGTACATACAAATCAATCATTTCATAAAATTTAATTGTTGATTTAATTTTGTCATTGTTCAAATTAAAATCCAGTAATATTTCATAAGTTTTTACAAAAATAAGAAAATTTTATCTAAAAATAATGGTAGATCTTAATGTTCTAGGTTTTTTTTTTTAAATCAATTAATAGCAATACAAATGGACGTTTCGAGTAATAAATTAGGCCATTATCAGCAATTCTAACATTTACATTTTATATTATAAACCAAAATGGTACACCATATATTGGTTTTACATTATTTAATGTTATCAAAAATCTCCATGGCGAAAGGAGAAACTCTAACATTTTGAATTGAAAACCTAACTAGACTGTACCATTTTGGTTTATAATTTAAAATTTAAATATAACAATTGCTGATAGACTAATTTATTACCCAAAACGCCTATTTTTAATACTATTATGGAATTAAAATCTGGAACATTAAAACCTGCCTTTATTTCTATGTAAAATCCCAAGGAGCTTCCCAAGTTATATTCAACAAAAATAATAAAAATTTATAATATCGTCCATATCTGGTGACCCATGTTTTTTTCTTTGGTTAAACACTATATCGCTAAAATTGTTTCCTCATGGGTCAACTTGTGCCTCATTAACCGACTTCCGGATGCCGATTTTACCTGTTCATGCTAGAAAGTTTAAAAATAGGGAACATGAATACATTCCACTAGCCACTTCGTGCAAATCGTTAATACTTTTGAACAATCACAGCAGGTAAGAGCAAAAGTGATATATAAAAACCACTTCACTTATGTAGGTAAAATGGGTTGCCTACTCATGAATTTTCAGGCGGGAACAAATAAAATGGATTTCCTGTACTTCTTGAGAATCCCATGTTGGACGCGTTATACTGGACACTCAGAATAAAGAAAAAACCTGTAATATCTGTTTCATGGCGCTAAATTTTGTTCTTGAACTCTGTTGGTTTACAAAGAAGCGATCAATAATCATACTTCTAAACATAAAAAAAATCCCCGACGAAAGAAAATAAGTATGATCTCACTCACTAGTCACTAGATGTTGGTAAAGTACTGTACTGTAACTATACTACCTTTGTCAAATATACAGATCTATAAGCTTAATAGATTTATGGACTAGTGAAAATTCGACTACTCTCGGGCATCAGTGATTTATAACTGTCTATACGCACACACATACACACTAGGTCAAATTGCCCACACAAACATCCAACCATACAGTAGATAAATAATGATAGACTTCGAGCATAAGATAAAAGACTAACTGTTCTGTGCAATATATTAGTTCACAGTTTGAGATTTTAATATAAAATTTAATTTTCTTTATTAAAACTATTCGCGATGCGCAGTGAGGTCAGACCAGTACATAAAAGTTGCAGCAGAGTATGAAAATTAGTTCATAATATCATATTATCCGCGTCGGAGCACCAGAGGGTAGATAGTGAGCCAGCAGAGTCAACTTTACAGAGTCGAGGGCTATTGATTCATTAAACAACGTGCTAATTTACAGCTTGTTAACGTTATATTACTAATTTATAAATATTTAATAAATTTCAGCTGAATCTGCATTCATGAACTAATATTCTCAAATGAACTGCTTTATTTTATTTTGCTGATGCCTCATCAGAAATATGCGCGTAATCTCAAAGGAATAAAACAAAAAACTGTGTAAGAGTATAGATAGAAAGTATCGTTATTCATTTTATACCTCGTAACTTTTGCTGATGAACTCTGAAAGTTCAGAACGTAAAAAAGATTATGAATAATTTAACTGCATAAATATTTTAAAATTTATGTCAGAATATATTATGAGTAAAACAGCTACGCAATATAATAAATAATAAATTAAACAAACATAATTATGGCGTAATATATGAAATGCAACAAAACAAATACTAAATATTATTAAGATAGTTGGAGTAACGATGATCGATAAATTATGAAACAGAAAACCTAAAAGGAGTCTTCTGCCATAGAAATGATGTATTTACGTGTTGTATGTGGGTGTGGAATAATTTTTGATGTATGTTGAAGATATAGTTAGGAAGAAAGTATGGAACTGAGTTCTTTGGACCTCTGGCATGGTTCACATGTTGAGTAATCCTAACCTACTCTCAAATAAAAGGGTTCTTAGGAACTATGGCATGGTTTACATGTTGAGTAAACCTACTTTCCCTTTACCTCTTTAATATGATTTCGCGTAATTTTTACTAAAGATGAGAACTTTGTTCTCGAACTACGTATCTAGCTTATTTTTTTAAATTAATTTTAAGGTTACGGGTAATTTTTAATTTTATTATTAATTATATTAGCCTTAGACTCCATAACGTTATTATTGTTTAATAAGAAATAATTATAGTAACATATATTCAATAGATACTTGTCAAACATTAACAGGGTTAACTGTCCTACAACATTATATTGGAAAGTGTGTGTCTGAAATAGTGTAAAGGTCTATAATTTATAATTTTTAACATAATGATGAGTGTTCTTGTCTTTTATTTTTCATTTCATAAAGATTTCTCATATATTTTTAAATATTCTTATTAATTTGAGTACGTTTAATAAAATTCAACTTTTGTTTACTTACTTAATCCTATGCCTTTCTACCTTTCGGTGCAGGCTGAGAGTTGCTGTTCCCTTTGTTTGTAGTCCTCGGGGTTTCGTTTCCATATTCCCTCCATACTTTCGATCTTGCATGAGTGTTCTGGCTTCTTTTCCCGTGACACCTCTGGATTCCAGTGCTGCGTTGACATCTTGTTTCCAAGTTTTGTTGGGTCTCTTCTTCTTTTTCCTCTAGGTTTCGCTTCATACACGCATTTTGCAGTTCTACTTTTGTCCATTCTTTGTATGTGTCCCCTCCACCTCAGCTCTTCCTCCAGTATATCTTTAACCGGTTTTGTAAATTTTTGTTTATACATCTCGTTTCTTATCTTATAGAGTTTGGTTGTTCCGTCGATTTTTCTTAGAAATCCTATTTTGATGCTTTGTATTTTACTCTGCAGTCTTTCTGTCATCGTCCAAAATTCACTCCTATAAGTTATTACTGGGATTATAACTTTTTTAAACACCTCTACTTTTGTTGCCGCTGGTATTTCATTTTTCGTGAGGAATTTACTTTGGATTTGGATTTGAGATGGAGGGTGAAGAAACTCCACGCGCACTTAGGCCTCACAAACGGGCCCATTGTACTACCTCCTAGAGCATACTTTCCGACCTACCGATCTTGAAGCCATTCTACGCTCAGGAAGAAGGCTAACAAGTAAGCGGGGGAAGTTGAGTTAAGTGCGGCCATGGAATGCCAGAATTCCCCTAACATGGATCCTCTCTTTAACGCTAGAGCGGGACACTCGAGAAGAATGTGTTCCACTCTTTCGTCATCCATCTCACAGCCTCTGCAAAGAGGACTGTCGGAGATTTTTATGTGGCACATGTGTTTGTTGAACCGACCGTGTCCCGTAAGGACCTCAAGAAGAAATTTAAGGTTGTTCCTCGAAAGTCTGATGAGATAATTGGCTAACTTATAAGTTGGTTTAGGAATAAGGTTCCTCGTTTGTTTACAGATGGATATATTTCTCCAACCAGCTGAAAATTTTTCAAGGGTAATGTTTCGAGTAATATTGTGAAGGACCGATTTGGCTAGGGGTAGCATGGGCTCTGGGCCCCAGGGAATTTACTTTTTAGAGTGTTAAATAGTCTCTCTCCTTTTTTTTATTTTTTTTTTATTTAAAAATTTTTAAGGTACTTTGGCCTTAGACCACTAGTACCTTGGTACATAAATTATTTTACATTGTGTGGTTCAGTGTGTTACATAATATAAATATTATATACTATTCAACAGGTTTATGTTATTTAAGAAGTTAATGACTGTTCTGGTATTATCTGGGATGTTGGCCAGGGCTTCTTTAAGTGTTGCTGGTACGTTGCACTCTTGCCTTTGGGTGTTGTATTTGTTACAGTTGATTAATATGTGTTCAACTATTCATGGTGTATTCGCAATCTTGTCAAAACGGTTTGGGTTTTTCTTTCTTCCGGTACTATCCATTGTTGCACGTCTTCTTTTGTAAGTATTAATTTGTTATTACTTTTTTCTTTCCATTTCAGTTGCCATTTTTCTTTCATTTTATGTTTTATTATAGCTTTTAGGTCTGATACTGGGATTGGAATATTCTGAGGTTCTCCAATGGTTGCTTCTTTTGCAGCTTGGTCCGCTTTTTCATTTCTTTCATTCCTTTATTCACTCTTTCTGATATTTCTTGTTCCAGACCTCTTTTTTCTTTTATATTGTGACGCAAACAAGGAATAAACATTTTTAAAATACAACTATAAAACTAAATCCCTCCTACCTGTCTGTCACACTTATAGATAGGCACCGGCTAGCTGTAAAAAAAATGACGGCGGCAGGGTGAAGATTCGAAACTTTTTTCGAGAACAGGTAGTATAAACAAATGTACTAGTTACTAAATGGGTCAATTTTAATTTGGAAAAAAAAATTAAAACTTAAATTTCTCGAAATAAATATCAGGGGCGCCGGAACTTAGAAGGATGAAATAAATGGAGCAAGGTCCACTCCAAAGAACAAGCAGAATGTTTAATAAAAAAAAAATGTTTAATAATTTCTCAAAAAATCGTACTCACAAAAAAAATATGTAATTTTGCAAAAGCGCCGGGGTCCTTAACTAGCCAGTCCTACCAGTGAGAGAGGAGTGTCTTGCCCTCTCAGGACCCCACTCCGGAAGAGCTGAGCCCACAGTCCTCCGGCTGGTTTAATTGGGAGATGACCTCGACTCGACGCGGAACTGCCGCGGCTCGCAACTTGAAGAGACGAACACTTAGCGGCGGTGTTTCTTCATTGGTTACAGATAGTAAATGCGGCTGTTGGTGGTGTAGACCGCTCGTACATGCTAGTGTTGGTATCAGCCCTGGGAAAGTGAGAACTTTTAAGAACCCTCTCTTCCGAATAATTTCCCCAAAGCGTGGTAAAACGGCTCCTCGAGTGGCGAGTAAAGTCGCAGTGGTGGTCTACTAAAAATTCGGCTGTGAAAGAGCTCAGCCGTCTCCGAGATCAGAACCCAAAAGAATAAGGCAACTCGTTCTCTTACTAACGTCCCTAAAAATAAACTAAGGCAGCACAAAGTTCTATGTCATAAGAGCTTTACAAAAAGCCTGGTGGGCTGTGTACTATACAGAAAAAAATTGTCCCTAGACTTGACCCCAAAACGTTAGCACAAAAAAAAATTACAAGTTCAAAATTTAATAACTGATACAATTTAAAAAAAAATCAAAGGTATATATCTTTACACTTTAGTCAATAAAATTAAATATGGCCGTAAATTGAAGAATTAAAAATACAAGAAGGAAATAGCACAAAAGAAGAAATTGAGATTGTAATAAGACTGACTGTTACCGTATTTTAAATCGCTAATCAAAAGGAAAAGTTGAACCGACAGAAGGGTTAAGAGATTAATTAGGGACAAAATAACACTCAACAATTTGAGAATGTGATCACGAGTGGTAGCGCACAACTTACGTTACACAACAATATTGCGCTGCAACCGAGACAAAATAACACGGGAGTAAAAAATAAAAACAAACGCGAAAAAATGTATTATTATTCCCCGACTACAAAAATGGTACAAAACCGAGCCACTAAATGACGAGTCACAAGTTATTGTCATGTCAAATCACGACACTTAACATTCACCCGCACTCATCCAAGGGAAAGGGAAAGGAGAAACAGTAATAAAATTATTTATCACGAAGATGAATTTAAAACACAGTGTAAAGTTATTATACTAAAATATTTTTCTTATAACGAGCTCAAAAATAATTTACTACAAAATTTAAACATCACTACTAATTAAATGTGGTATACTTGTGAAAAGTGGGTTATTTCTCTCGACAATAAAAATTAAGCTCTAAAATTTAAGAATTCTGATCACAAGAAAAGAGGGATCCAAATAAAATCAAATTTAAAAATTTATAAATTTTTAAACTAAACAAATAATTTCAATTAATCCACTCCTGCCCGTCAAATAAGAACTTAAAAAAGGCTCTCAAAATTTTTCTAGCGATCGTACAACAATAAGTGATCTTTCCCACAAAAAAATAAAGCTCTATTGCAATGGTAAGAAATTCCATTCCATGGGTCCACCGACCATGAAAAAAATTCGCCCACATGGCGACACAAAAATTTAGCATCAAGCCAAAAATTACAAAAAATATAATAGAATGAAATATCTTACCAAGGAACTCCAGAGACGAGAGAACAGGCAACATCCCACATTATACTCAGAAATTCACATAACTCGAAATACTAATCAGAAAGGTCACTTAATGTCGAGAAACGATCACTACCGAGAGAGGAAGGCCCGAGAGACCGATCATCGAGAGCCGAGAGAGCGAGTTTCAATTCTGTCACGTTTTAAATAGACAAATCAGTCTCGCCAATTCGAAATCAAAAAGTCACTAAATATCGAAATTACAATATTTAAAATTTTTAGTAACTACGAGTTATAAATGAATTCAAAAAATCGGAACTTTAAAATAATAACACCAGTGTAAATAAATTTAAAATAATTTTAATAAATGACCAACATTTCGCGGGAACTATGATAGCTAACGGTAAAAATTTCACCTTGCACAGTCAGGGAAGGTTCAGTAAACCGACAGTGTGTCACAACTGACTACGGGACTACGAAAATTTCAAGCAACGGTAACAGGGCAAAAGTAACTGTTACAATGTTAACTCCTAGATATTTAAATAGTGCTACTTGTTGTTTTTGTTCATAGTCTTTGTCTTGTCCGTGTTGATTGTCATGTTCTATTCTTTAAATTCTGCATTAATCATGTTTAGGTTGTGTTGTAGATCTCGTTCATTTTCAGTTATGATTGCCATGTCGTCAGCATAGCATAGCTCACTAACAATGATCATACTAGTTTTTCTGAAACTTACTTTGTAAGTCTTCAGTTTACACCTGTCTTTTTATTAGAGTCCTTATATAGAATGAAGAGGAGTGGACTTAGGATACATCCTTGCTCTCGACCTGTTTTGCTTGCGAATGTGGGTGATGTATTATTTCTAACTCCCACGTAGTATTTGTTCTCCATAATATAGCGCTTTTACTTTGATTATAGTCTGCATTTATTCCTCTCGTCTCTAAGCATTTCCATATTTTGTCGCTATTTACTTCGTCGAAGGCCATAAGTCTACAAAACATAAGTGGATTTCTTTGTTTCTATGTTTTGCTTTTTCGATTATCTGGCTTAGTGTAAATATTTGGTCTTGTACGCCTCTTCCTGGTCTGAACCCACTTATGCGATTCTTCAGTTGTATTTTCTAATTGATCTCGTATTCTTTTTTTTTAATATTCTTGCGTAGTTTTCCCGGGACGCTCAACAGAGTGATGCCTCTGTAATTATTGCAGTCTTTATTGTCGCCTTTTTGTAAATTGGAGTAATGATTCCCGTCCGCCAGTCCTAGGGTGTACCTTATTTTTCTATAGTGTTGAATATGTTTAATAAAATTCCATTTTTGTTTATTAAATTTTAATTAATATTTATAAATGTGAGAAATTTTTCAAATGTGGTAGATTATGAATTAACAGTCACTCGAAATCTATACAAAGATAAATTATATAAATTAAAAAAATAAATGTCGTTTTGGCTTTCATATTATTTTCTGCCAATTTTTTTATATTATTGACGTTTATCTGTTAATTAGAAACATTTTTGTGTAATTGAAATAAAATATTCTTAATTTTCTGTAAATACAAAAATTGTTGGAAAAAATATTTTACTGAATTTTTAATATAAAATTTAAATATTTAAAGTGTCAAAATAGAATCACTTTCAATTAAAACCGAACACTAAATAGCCCTCTATAATACATATACCTACACATCTATTCATATAATTAAAGTTTATAAAATAAGGAAAAAGATGAGACTATTTTCAACATATTTCCATTTAAAAATATTATGTTTGTGTTATATCTCGAAAAATTATCTAAACATTTTATTCTTTATATTTTATAATAGGCGAGGTATAAAATATTTTCAAAGTAATCAAGTTTAAGCCTCTAGCTCGAAAACAAAAGATGATAAAAAATTGCTTTGGTGCCTTAATGTAATCTCAAAAAGGTGGCCCACAAAGATCTACATCAATTTTCTGCAGCGTGCATAATGAGAAAGATTTTCATATAAGGAACTCGAATTTGTTCCACCCGTACATTATATCTATATGTCTATTAACAGCCTGCTCATTTAAGCTAATCTGGAGAAACACTTTAGAGATTTTGGTGCGGTATTCACTGTCCTATACATCATATTTTGAGGGAAGTATATGAGATATTAAATCGACAAAAAAAGCAAATCGACGAAAAAAAGTTATATATAAAATCCGTAGCAGGATTATACATATCTGTAAAACAGAGTACACAAAAAGCGTATTTATGTTACAGGTTGAAGTAATAACTTAATCCTTACCAAAATAAATTGTTTATTCATATCAAGTATCTATAATGCGGATAAAAACACATCTTTTTCATTAATTTGCATTTATTATTTAGACAAGACATGGTCATTTGTTTGAAAATGCAAGCATTACAGGGTCCGTAAATTCAAAATTTATTATCGATAATTTTTTGATGAAAGCAATTAACTCCATTGAAAAAGTAGTAAGATGCGATTTGCAATTATTGATAATATAAATTATTATTAAATATAATACTGGTTATTTTTCTTTTTCGTGTTGCTATTACAAATTTATTTTTAATTATGCTTATGAATTATTCATAATATTATTTGTTATCTGAGGTGCACCATGAATATTGACATACCTACATATTTGTCAAGTTTTTCTGTATAAATATTTAATTTTTAATTTATGATAATACAAAAATGTTGCCAGTGCGTTAACATTTGTTAATAAACAAGGCCGCAACATCATGCAAATGAAATCCTTTGGCAAACACATCATTTTAAATTAAAAGCACGGAAATGTAACTCACCCTGCTGTCAAGTTGAAAATCCGCACAACGGTACGCCAGTCGCAAATAAAGCATCATATCGTTGTCCATTTCCCGTTAATATTTCTACGCGTTTGATGATGCGACATGTGACACAGGGCTATCGAAAATGTCGCCCTTCGAGCTTCCCTTACGGCTGCTCTAGCCCAAATACTAATATATCTCTATAAAGTGTCCACGAGTAGTTATCAATGTGATAGATTGCTACGACCGACCCGAATTGTGACCTGCGAAAGCTTGCACCAGACGAAAACTGAGCTTTTTACATCCAAAGTAAACATGCTCTTTAAAGCTTCGAGGTTTTTACCCAACTTTTCAACGCTTTCAAACTTTCCATTATAATTTAGTTTTTATACAGATTTTAATCGATGTAATTCCAATAATTTTACGACAGTTTTCAACTGTTTTCTCTCTTAAAAAGTATAAATACTTATGTCATATTCCATTTAAATTTACGATTGGTAATGATCACTGGTTAAAGTTTCCACTTTGGAAATGAAAACATCTAACGAGCAACATTATGCAACGTTAAATATCGCCAAAGCAAAGAGCTATGCGTACTAAAGTACAAGTACATAGGTATTCTAAGGTAATTGAATATGAGGAAGATATGAGAGGGGGTCAAAAAGTTAGCGGAATGAAGAAGTTATTGGAGAAATGTATGTACTTATTCTTTTTATAAACAACATTTCTTATGAGATTTATATAACTAATATGTATTAACTTATTATATGCATTGTTAGTCTACGGGATATCAGCGAAAAAGTAATACATTGTTTATAAAACCTACATGTACAGAGAGAATTGAGTTCTGGAGTATCGGCAGTTTAAGGGCACTCTTGCTTTAAGAAAAATATCATTTATAAGTGACAATCTTTTTAAACAAAGAAGATAGTCGAATAGAAAAAAATAATCTATTTTGGCCAGCACAATACCTCTCGCCATTTTCATATTAGGTTATATAACATTTCTGGTACACACAAAAAATTCTAATTACGTATATTCTTTATTTTTCAATTCACAACAAGTTTCCTCCTACTCTTCTAAATGTTCGATATTCTTCCAATTCATGGCGAGATTAACGGTATTTCTTAAGAGTATATGATGAATTATGTGTATAGTAATAGCGTGTTTAGTTGACACTGATACAGTACATACTTTGCCTTATAATTATTATAAATTAGAATTAATTTCTTTTTATACTAATTTTAGATGTTGACGGAGTCTTTTCCTCATTATAACAACAGCATATTATATTACTATTACATTTCAACTTTTTCATGTACGAATTCTGCATCTATCTATAATTTTAAATATTTAATTAATGATAAAATAATAAATATAAAATATACTACCCAGAAAAGTCTTTAGGACTGTCTGGATTTTTGACACTGACAATTACAAACATTTTAATTTTTCAACTGGTTCCATAGGCTGTTTAATTAATTATAAACTGAATTATTTTATATATTTATAATTCAGTCTATCTCTAAATCTATAGAAGGTATAATAAACATGATCAATGTAATGGATAGAGAATTATTTTATATATTTATAATTCAGTCTATCTCTAAATCTATAGAAGGTATAATAAACATGATCAATGTAATGGATAGAGAATTTCATGTTCTTTAATATTTGTAATAACATAAATTTCCAAAAAATAATATTTAGAAGAATTTTTCTAAGAAACTACTACTTCTGGTTGTCCAATTGTTACCAATATCTAATCAGCTCTTTCCAGGAATGTCAAACTGAGGAAACTGCAGTTCAATATTTTTTAAGTCTTATAGTACCTATTTGAGAAACCGTGGTTCCAACATCCACACATACATCATCGTAAAAATGTTATAATCGGATTATAGGGACCTTAAAACGTGCTTGCCCACTAAAATCTGGATATGCAATTTTTAACATGATTTCAATACCTCTCGTAGCGGGAGGTAAAAAGTTGAAAATATTATAGTGGAGGATACCCGGGTGTAGAAAAAGCAGCTTGCAGAAATGGTTGGTGTATCACTTACAATGATTTTGAATATTCGTCTTGAACTCTACACATGTTTATATAAGGTGAGTGCAAGATCGTTGCTGAGAATATTCATACAGCTTCAAAAACGACAGCATGTCGAACGTTATCGACTGTTTCGGTGCTCTGCGAAGACAACACATATATTTTGACCCAGATTTTCACTACAGATAAAACGAGTTCATTATTATGAGCCAGAATCAAAAGCGAAGCAGGTGTCCATCCAATGGGGCAAAAAGGGTAGACCACTGCCAAAGAAATTCAAGGTTACAAATGGCTGCCAAAATCATAAAGAATAAAAGGAAAAGAAAATGGATAATAGTTATAATACTTTTGCGCAACAACGGACCCTTCTACAACAATAATATTGCCTTACCTGTTCTTCACGGCTTTAGTCTTTCCTGTTGACCACTTCTCCCAAAATTAAAAAAACAGCTCCAGGGAAAGAAATTTAAAGACGACGTAGAAATGAAAGCTGCATTTTCGGACTATTTTGAATCAAGAAACAAAACTGAAAGGCATATTATGGTTAAGAAGGATTATTTTGAAAATGAAAAATAGCTTAGTTAAATTTACTTTTACTTCTTTTCATTCCGTGAATTTTTTGACTTCCCCTCGTATCTCGGTTCTAATGCATCAGAGAGGTAACGATTGATCCAGTCGTCTGTGCCCATGTGGTTCTGGTTATATCGGAGTAATTCGTTGCCGGCTTCGCTATCAATGTTTATTGCACAAATAATAATACGTGTCCTTGCATTACTGGGCCATTTGTCCCCATTTGACTGCCGAGTAAATGATGATGAATGTTAAAATTCAAGAAAATGTTGATTGAATACAGGCGTTATTTTTTTTACCTTCATTTCACATAAGAGTTTTTCAGTTCATCATTTTTATTTCACATTAACATTCATGCATTATATATAAACGAACGAGCATGTTCATTTTCTAGTCCCTCAATTTATTTTTTCATGTCATAAATATAACAAAAATATAGTTTCGTAACTGCAAATATTTATAATAACACATGATATACTTCATACAAGTACATTATAAACATTTTAAAAGTTTATTTTTAAATTGCTCTCTAGGGCCATAAATTTTAATTTTTTACTAAATGTACATTAGTTTCATATTACATTAATACACACAAAACACATTTTATGTAATGTACTGGGAAATATATGTGAACCTGTCTTGTACAATTAATATGTGATGTATATTTTTAGTTAGTATTTCTATTTATATTGGAATTTTTATACCATTTGTATGGGTTTTAAATTAATTTAAATTTATATTTCTCCTGAAACAGTTTTTATTATTCGATGTCTTTTCATTGCTAATTGTAGGCTTGTGTCAAAAAAGAAATTAGTTTACAACCGCAATATCAGGTCAGCGTAACGTCTAATTATGACTGATTTTGTATTACTGTGACTGACACACATTAGATACATGCAAGCCATATTGCTATCTTGTAGGGTATTTATAAATGACCATATTCTATGACAGGAAACAGATAAATATATTAAGCGGATTTAAGTCATCCATGCATTAAATATGAGTAAAGTTGATCATAAAATGTCGACCTTAGTCGACCGGTAGGTAAATTTGAATCAAATTAGTTTAATTCAATGAGAACATGTAGAGTCCTACAGTCTTATTATTTTAGTGTGCGGGGCTATAGTCTTTATATTGTTCTGTAATATTCTTATCAACCGCGATTGGTTTTATCTATCAATTAAACTGCTATTTTCTGGGAAAAAATCATTGATAGAGTTTTATTGGGCGTCGTTTAAATTGACGGAGAAGGAAATAAATTCGTATATTTTGTGCGAGAGAAACGAACCATTGCAGTTAATTTGAGTGGCGACAGAGTGGGGTGAATCAACAGCGAAGCAGAGTCGTTTTTCGCGTCCGGAACAAGCCTAACAAGTGGCATGCGCGTGAGGTCACGTCCGAACAATGCGACTGCTTCGCACTTTGTCAACTTTGACACGTGTAATTTCCCGGTCGGCTACCGAACTTCCCTGCCTTCTTCGCCGTGCTAGCTATTATCACCCGCCGCTTCCTTAGATGACTCCGCTCTCGTAACCAGATAACCCCAGGTAAAGTTACGCCGTTACCGAGTTACTCTCTTGACTTCCGACCGGTGACTAATGCTCAACTAGAACTGTTTTCACTTTCTCACTCCTATAGAAACGCACAGTTGTCTACCACTACCTCAACTGGGAATACCTTTGTTCAGCAACACAGACTAAGCTAGCCAAAATTACAAAGTAAGATTATTGATTTATTTCTATTTTATTGGAAAATTGTATAAAAATTTATGTATTTTATTATTGTATTTTTAATATAGCCTGAGCAAATCCGTAATACAGACAGCTGCGTGTTCTGATCAGATCTCAAGATTCTCAGGTTCCTCGGTTCGAATCTGTCAGCCGGCTAAGGGCGTGATAATAAAAATGCTAACATACTAAATATTAATTGCTAGTGCAGTCAAAGTATTAGGCTAATCGATAAACCGGTTAGCCGGTTTATGTGGTTTTTAAAGAATTAAAAACCGATTAATCTGGTTAACCGCGGTTAGTTGCGAAACCGGTTAATCCCGCTAATCGCGGTTAGTTGCAAAAACGATTAACCGCGGATAGCCAAAATCGTTTAACCGACAATAGTCGACAAAACTGGTTCACGGCGAATAGGAGACAACAAGCAGTTAACTGGATACTCTTTAAAAACTGGTTAAGCGTTATTCGGCAGTAACCTATGACTCATTGAAAACACAAATCAATATTTATATACCACCGGATGGCTTTTAAAAAACATTGAGATACGGATTTGAAATTTTTATTTCTTACAAACAAAGGGTTCAGAAGTATTTTATATTTTAAGTCTGTACATATTATACCAAATTTCAAACATTTATGTATAAAAAAAAGTGAATACCGATTTTTTATTTTCAGTTATTTAAATTCGATTATACCTAATCTTTAAATTGAAATGGATATTTTAACAGAATTTTATTAAAAAACAAGTTGTATTGGACCTCCATTCTACAAATTTACTATTCTTAATCTATGTTTAAATTGCAAAATAGCTTTTCTGATTAAATTTAGGAACACTTATGGCCGCACTTCTGTTCGACGACGCAGCTCCTCCAGGTTGACAAACGGTATTCGTCTTTGGGTATACACTTTTTGTTGTAATGCGACTTGTCCAATAGGTTACAATCAGGAGAATTTGGTGGCCAAATGTTTGCTTGAATAAAGGATGGTGTGCTTCCTTCTAAGAAATGTGTTCTTAGAGCACTGTGTGACGGGACACCATCCTGTATAAAAACATAATCGTTGTTCGGGTACAGCCGACGCATTTCTGGAATTGAAACCTCTCGCAAATGGTGGATGTAGTTATGTGCATTGGTTTTTATCAAATGCGGATTAGTAAAAATAGACGACTTTTGCCATTGCAGGATATTATGCAGGATACCATGAGCTTCTTTGAAAACCTGGAAGTGTTGTAATATAGAGGTTCAGGTTGAATATTATTTTATTCTTGTAGTTGAATAAACTCTGTTATTTTGCCACTTTTGACGCACTTTATTCTTAAATCTTTTTCATCTTGAAAGATCAAACGTCGAAGATCTGCATTGGAAAACCTCCCATAAATCCGCAAGGCTCGCAGTGATCGACGCCTTTTTGCATTTGGTGAAATTGCTGGGGTTTGCAAAAGTTTGTAGTACTTAATATCTAATCTTTCTGGAATAATTTGAACACATCTGCGGCTGATTCCTAAACTGTTTGCTATTTTACGTTGTGATAAATGTGATCCAAATTTATTTTCTTATGACAAAGTCAGTTCACGGACCAATTCTGAATTTCTTCATTTGTAACAATTCGTAATCTTCCACTCCCAGGTTTTATGATAATTGATCCAGTTTCTACCAGTCATCTAATAGCTCGATTTATGCTAGAAATTGGCCATCTCTTCCACGCCAATTTTTTCCTTGATAACAAGTTGAATGATCTCTAAATCCGATTTATTTAAAAGAAATCACAAAATAATGGTACAAAATTTAAAGCAAATTTAGGACAATGTTATAACTAACTCGAAATGTCACTAACAGTTTCAATAATACCTTACTTGTTTTAACCTGATTATAAAATTATCAACGAATAATCGTACTTTTACCTTTTGCTAAGAGAGGTATTGGATTCATGCTAAAATTCGCATATCCAAATTTTAGTGATAAGCACGATTTAAGGTCCCAATAATCCTATTATAACATTTTTGTTATTACAAATATTGAGGAACATAAAATCCTCCATCTAATACACTTTAAAATTTATTATATTTTGTACAGATTTAGTGATAAAGACAATATAATACATAATAAGAATAATCTAATCGTAGAGGATAAGGCACTAAGGAAACCGAGGAAACCACTTGACAAATTCAAATGTTTATAACATAGTTTGTAAATGACAGATGTCAGTGTCAAAAATCAATCCATTAGAAATAACGCCAATCTGGTTAATGAATTGGAAGAATCTCTGACATTTAGGAACGTCCTCATACAATGAAAAATAGATATAATTAGAATTATATGTGTGCAGAAGTAATTTGGTATGAATACTTTTCAACCATTTGTCTATAAGAGAAAATATTTCAAATCCATATGATAATCTACTCCGGGGTTATAGAATTTCAAACAGAATTCGTTTTTTAAAAGACACCCGGTATATTATGTTTAAGAAACTATTTGTTTGGAATATGTGATGCATAAAATTCAATAAATGTATTATAGACGTTATAATTACAAAAAATATTTTTTTATTTTATTATTATTATTATTATTATTATTATTATTATTATTATTATTATGTATTTGAAACCTTTAATAGAAATAATTACATTTGGAAATATTATTATTAAGTAAAATTTTGTTAATTTTTGCAAAATGACGTTTGATTATATTTTTTTTTAATATTGGTAATTCTGGAAATGTATATTACTAAATATTGTTTTCAGCTATAATATCCCGAGGACATTGATAATTACGAAATAATTTTATAACAGTTACCGAAAGCGCGTTGCTTGGTAACAGCCCGACGCCGAAGGCGGAGGTGGTGTTACCTAAAAGCAACGTGCTTGAGGAAGTGTGATAAAATTATAAGTATTTATCAATGATCGAGGGGTATTCGGTGAGAAATTTTTTTCATTGACAGCGTGAAAATGTCATTTTCAAATTAAAACAATTAATCTTTAATTATATGTCAAAAAGTGTTTGTTACTTAGCAACTTAGTGACATAAGTTATAATTGTCTTAGGATAATTATCAGTATAAGTTTGTTTTGATTGGTTACTTTCGCACACGTGGTCAGCAATAAAGGGTTTCAATTGGATATTTTTTTTTTAACCAAAAAATTTTCAGCTATAATATCCCGAGGACATTGATAATTACGAAATAATTTTATGACAGTTACCGAAAGCGCGTTGCTTGGTAACAGCCCGACGCCGAAGGCGGAGGTGGTGTTACCTAAAAGCAACGTGCTTGAGGAAGTGTGATAAAATTATAAGTATTTATCAATGATCGAGGGGTATTCGGTGAGAAATTTTTTTGCAGTCTTAACATTAAATTTGCCTAAAATTTGTATTTGACAGAATTTTTGTGTCTAACATAGCCCAGTAGATGTCACTAGTAACTATGAACGTGAATGTGGCTATGAATATGTTCAGTGTGAAGTGTGCAACGTGAATGAGACCTCTTTGAGTGAGACCAAAGAGAAGAAAAGACATACAAAAGTCCATAAATATTTTCCACATTTAGCTTTTTATTTAATACAGTATTTTTTGGTGTGTTTTCTTCTATAATTTTGTTAATTAAATCATCATTTTCAATGACAGCGTGAAAATTACATTTTTAAATTAAAACAATTAATCTTTAATTATATGACAAAAACTGTTTGTTACTTAGCAACTTAAGTGATAATTGTCTTAGGATAATTATCAGTGTAAGTTTGTTTTGATTGGTTACTTTCGCACACGTGGTCAGCAATAAAGGGATTCAATTGGATAATTTTTTAACCAAAAAATTTTCTACATTATACTTTTCAACCTGTATTGTGATTTCATTTTGTTTTTTGTTTCGTTATTCAATGGCAACATGTCAAATGCTCTGTCATGACAAATTCAAGAGCTTGTAGTCAATTTATTGACATTTTGAAAATGAAAAATAGAATGGTGGACTTTTACTTACACTGAATTGTATTATTGAGGTAATATTTTGTTCTATTTGTAAGTAATAATTTGAAAATTAAATGTATATGTACAGCGTGTAGCAAACGCTATACGGAATGTACAGAAACAGTGAGAAATTGTATGGTATTATGCAGTATTCTGTATTTCTTTTAAGTATCTCACATAATACTAGATAGTTTGTTGCATATACTACGAAAATGAAGTATTTATAACGACGGACGGAGTATCTTTCAGAAAATTTTAAATAAAATTGGATATTTAGATTTAAGAAGGCAACCCGTAGATCATATTTTAATCCGTTTTACTTGCTCATGTAAACTTTTTAACACATGACGTCATTGTTTCTAGTGATATTGTATTTATGACGTAAACCCCTTGATTGGCTGGATAGCCTATACATACACAAAGGTTCCTAACAGTTAGCTGGTTAATTGCCGTTAGCCATTATTTAGCGGGTATTCAATCAACCGCGGCGTACCGTTTTCTTGCAGTAGTCGGTTAACCGCGGTATATTGTCACGGAAATCATTTTCGGTGGTTTTTCACAGCACTATTAATTGCACTTAAATACGACAATCTGACTTGATTTCCATTTTAAATATATATGGTGTTGGTTTTAGGATTATTCCTATTACTCGGTTGGTTAATATTTATTGTACTAATCGTTGCCGAACAGTTTAAAATTCAACTAATAATATGAACCAGTCAAAAGATACTGCATCGATTGTGCCGTGACACTGATTATTATGATGTGGTTTAAATTTAAAAATACCTACCTTCACTGTCTCAAATAGTATGAAGAGGAATTTATTGAAAACATACTTTTCTCTTGTCTTCTATCGGCCAACTTTTAAATTTTTTGCAATTATTTTCGGGGTCGTTGATTTATTTGAAAATTAATGGCCTTTTCGCATCAATTCACTAAAAAATACCTATTCCTCAGCTCTTGAAATATACAAGTGGGTGTTCTTTTGTTCACTGTTCTTGAAATATATTCCTTACTCATTTAATTTTATTTATGTATTCTAAAAAAGTATGCGAAGATTTTTTTTCAGTTCATGGTTTACATAAAACAACCGCTTACTGCAAACTTACTAACACTTTTAACAAAACCTGAATTACATTAGACTTTTTCTTTCTCAAATATAGTTTTTAAATTGGAACTAGATTATAGACTGAAAAATAGCGTAAAGTTAATCAGGATTAACCCATCCAAGTTTCATACTAGAAACTTTTTCTGACTTTTTCTCAAACTAGATCTGACTATCTTTCATCCAAGTTTCAGACTAGACCTACGTAATGAGCGCACAGAAAAGTATTGCCAACTTAGGTATAAACGTGAAAATGTTTTGTTTGGAAATGTAACGAAGTATACGCTTTTGAAGCGATTTATATAATATTTCGATGTTCATTTTTTAAGAAATTTCGAAAACTTTAAGTCTTTATGTGAAACAACGATGAAAATTGGCTAAACTGTTTACATGCATCAGTTGTTTAGTGTAAACAACGTCATATTAACTTGGTTGAAATCTAATATCTTCTAGCAAAAAAATTTCTAGAATCTAGTATCTAATTCAGCCAAAAAGAAAGTATAATGTAATTTAGGCTTAAGAATAGAATATTTTTCATGTTGAAACAAAGTTACATGAAAAGGAGACGGAAATGGTAGATAAAAATGTAAATATACATATGTTAAACATGTTAATTATATTTTTTATTGAAACAAATCGTAACCAGTAGTATTAGAAATGAAACAATTTTTATTAACATATAGAACACAACGAAAAACACTACTGAGACGAATATATCCCCATACAATAATTTTTTGATTTACAAATAAATCACGTGTAATTAAAAATTATAACTTAGCGGTGTTTAGTATGCCATATTAATAAAAATTAAATAGGTATCGATGTAAATATGCTGTACATATAACGAAAACAGCATTGCATTCATTATTCTGATATAACCTCCATTAGTGACAGCACGCACTTTAGAATTCTATCATAGAAATCAAGCGAATGCGATTTTACTTTTACGAATTTTAGTAGCATGCACTATAGAATTCAATATTTGCTTTTCGTTTCGGAAATTTTCAGTTTTTTGCTAGTAAAAGAGAATACATATAAATTATATATAAATTGGCTGTGAATTGAATTTTGATTAAATAATTACGTTTCTTTGTCAGTAATTTAAGGTTTTTATGTTTTATCTTGGAGATATTATACTTTATTACATTTAATGTTTTTTTATTATCTAATAATTTTTTCTTTATATCTCGATTTTGATTAATTTTTAAGGCTGTAGGATTTGTTTTAACTACTAGCTGATTTAATTGTTGTAAATAGAACTCGTATAGTTCATGTTTTTGAGTATTACCTTTTTTGTGTGCATGAATTTGTTTATATGTTTTAAGTTATTTATGAAGTCTGTTCAGAAATTGACACATTTGTTTATATTTATATGAAGTGTCTCTTTAAGTAGACGAGGATATTTATTATTAACTTTATCTATAATTTAGACGTCGTCAAATTTAAATTTATGGCCAGTATTAACTGTGTGGTGAGTAAGTGCACTATAATGTGGATCTAACAAGTTACTATATTATTTATGTTGATACATTCTTTTTTTAAGGGGTTGGGGTGTCTCCCCGATGGAAATATGATTACGTTTCCCGCATTTTATTTTACAATACACGTGGACCATTTTTGCCTTTTGTTTCACCTTTAAACCATTCAACGGTTGGTCCTTTCACCCGTTCTACAATTAATGTTATTATTTCATTTGTAATTACTACTATTTTTTCTCAATTTAATTGTTGAATTTCTTTCCTGACGTTATTATAAATATTTATAATTTAATTATTGCTTTTTTGATTTCTAATTACATTCGCAAAAATAATTTATTTTGTGACATGGTCGATTGGTAGTGGAGTCCATTTTCTGGCGAATTGCTGCCCACAGGTGTCTGCTACACACAATCACCAACACACCTGGTGACCAATTACTGTATGCCTACGACAAAACACGCTCTGCAGTCAGCACAATCATTCAGCGTCACCTAAACACCTCACATAAAAGCTACATATCAGATGCAAACTACACAAGCTATACGCCACACAACGCTAGCTTGCCGACGACTCTCGCTAGTGGCCAGGCTCAGGCTCCATTCTTGAACCCATCGATTATTGTACCCAAAAACAGGTTGAGTATATTATTTTCTAATTAGGCAGTTTTTCTGTATTTTTTCAAACATTCTTGTGTGACAGCAGTATATTAAATTACTGTCGTACTTTTATTTCGATTTTGTTGTGCCAACCATTTCCTTTTCGACACACTGGCGCCCTTATGGTCGCAAACTATTATTCCTTTTAGGAACCCACGACGTAGCAATACCACGACCAACCATAGAGCTGCCGAGGTAAGTGTGATGGGTTATTTTCCTTTGGAAATAACCGTAATTTTGATATATCGTATTTTTTTTTTAAACTGTACGTCACAAAGTATAAAAGTATGTATAAACTACTACAATGTATTATTTTTCTGTAGTTTTGGGACAATATGCTTGCTTGAGACATATAAATTCCCGCAGTAGCGCAAGGGTTCAAACGCAGCCTCATGATTCGAAATCTCAAAATGAACTTCGCTCTCTGAAGCTCAGTGCTCAGTGTGTTTTATAGTGTGAACAATGCGGTGCGCGATTGTCCAATGTTGTTCTGTGCTCCATCTCGCCCAAATTATCTAACTAAAGTGTTAGTGCCGATCGCAGGAAAACGTTATTTTCAATACCGAGATATTGAATTGGGGTTCGGCTCGACTGCATTCGAATTATATGAGACTTACAGATCAATCTTTCTACGGGTATTTTGAGAATCGTTAATTATGTGTTTATCATATTACAACTTATAACTAATATACTTTAAAATCGAGCACGAGCTTGTCCTTTTTTCTTAAGGTACGGCTTGCCATATTTTCTGAATATGATCTACTGCTTTATGTATTCTCAGTATGAGGATATATGTACTGATTTTTTCAGTATGGCCTAGATATCCTGAAAACAGATATTCTCCAAATATTTCTTGATGCCTTACATTTAGCGAGAAACTTTGTCATTGTTTGACCTGTTCAGTATATTATTATTATTAAAGTTTAAAAGTTTAGAAACTCAGATCTCAGGTGTTGAATGACAAAGCCAAGATAAAAATAATTATTTTAAAAAAGTGTATCATTAATTTAAACTTTTAATTGAAACTTATACTATGTCATCCATACTAATATAATAAATGCGAAAGTAATTCTGTCTGTCTGTCTGTCTGTTACGTTTTCACGCCTAAACCGCTGAACCAATTTTGATGAATTTTGGAATAGAGATAGATTGGACCTTGGAGAAGGACATAGGATACTTTTTATCGCGAAAATAAAACTTAAACGGGTGAAATAGGGATGAAAGTATGTACCGATCTATTAGTACAGTTGCACAAGTTAATACTGAATTGAACGTCACTGACACATGATGAGTAATTCTAGTGGTTAAATGGACAATGAAATTTTTGTCATTGGCGTGTAGCGCAAGATAAAACTTTCGTGAAAAAAATTGAATTATCAAAATTTAATAATCAAAATGAATCGAAAGCATAAGCAAGGTTCTACAATAAATATTTCACAAAGTACAGTAAAAAGGATTCTAGCTGAAAACAAAAAGAAATTTAAATAATCCAGAATCAAAATTAAATTCTCCGAGAAAGAACAAAATTGAAAATTTTGATTTCCAGGTATTTCTCATATTCTTTCTCACATCTATTACTTTTACAGTTTATTACAGTGTAGTTTTATTTGATTAGAACAAATAAACGTTCAAATACAAAAGATTAAATTTGATTACAACAATGAAAAGTTTTACAATTAATAACAATGTAGTTATATTTTATTACAACAATTTTCACCTACAGTAGACTAAATCTGATTGCAATAATAAAAATAACTATCACACAAAATTATTGTCATCATTGTTAACTATATTGATTAAGTATTGTAATAAAAAAAAATTAATTGTGATTTTAAATTTTTCTTTATTTAATTGTTAATATTAAATCCATACTAATATAATAAATGCGAAAGTATCTCTGTCTGTTTGTCTGTCTGTCTGTCTGTTACGTTTTCACGCCTAAACCGCTGAACCAATTTTGATGAATTTTGGTATAAAGACAGATTGGACCTTGCAGAAGGACATAGACTACTTTTGTCGCGAAAATAAACCTTGAAGGGGTGAAATAGGGGATGAAAGTTTGTATGGAGAACCCATCATTTCTTCCGCTGAACTAATTTTGATGAATTTTGGTATAGAGATAGATTGAATCTTAGAGAAGGACATAGGCTACCTTTTGCCGCGAAAACAAACCTTGAAGGGGTGAAATAGGGGATGAAAGTTTGTATGGAGAACCCATCATTTCTTCCGCTGAACCAATTTTGATGAATTTTGGTATATAGATTGAATCTTAGAGAAGGACATAGGCTACCTTTTGTCGCGAAAATAAACCTTGAAGGGGTGAAATAGGGGATAAAAGTTTGTATGGAGAACCCATCATTTCTACCACTGAACCAATTTCGATGAATTTTGGTATAGAGATAGATTGGACATTGGAGGACATAGGCTACCTTTTGACGCGACAATAAAACTTAAAGGGGGCGAAATAGGGGATGAAAATGTGTATGGAGAATCCATCATTTCTCCCGCTGAACCAATTTTGATGAATTTTGGTATATAGATTGAATCTTAGAGAAGGACATAGGCTACCTTTTATCGCGAAAATAATATTTGAAGGGGTGAAATAGGGGATGAAAGTTTGTATGGAGAACCCATCATTTCTTCCGTTGAACCAATTTTGATGAATTTTGGTATAGAGATAGATTGGACATTGGAGGACATAGGCTACCTTTTGACGCGACAATAAAACTTAAAGGGGGCGAAATAGGGGATGAAAATGTGTATGGAGAATCCATCATTTCTCCCGCTGAACTAATTTTGATGAATTTTGGTATAGAGATAGATTAGACCTTGGAGAAGCACATAGGCTACTTTTTGTCGCGAAAATAAAACTTGAAGGGGGTGAGTAGCGGTTCAAAGTTTATATGGAGAACTCATCATTTCTCAAGTTAGGGATATACAAATTCTTATTTATGCTTCTGGTAAGAAATAAAGAATGTTTTAGCGGTTTTGAAAAATAATCTTTCAAGGCGGTACAATAGGGGATGATTTCAATTATTTTTTTTATCTTCGTATCTATAGTTAAGTTATAACTGTTAGCAGATATTTCGATATTTGTCGGAGAGATATCTTGCATCATATGTACATAAGCAAAAGTACCCAAGACATGTTTAGAAAAGGGCCCTGTTAGGTGCGATGCGAGGATCGGGAGGGCAGTGGGCGGAGCCTGTTACACGTACGATGCGACGGAGGTTGCCGGCTCCCTACGCACCGCGTGTTTCCGGAAGAAAATGTGAAAAATTACTGGTACACGTGTAGATAATCGTTATTCTAGCTTTACCCGTGCGAAGCCGGGACGGGTCAGCTAGTTTCATATATTTTTGAGACAATTATTGTGTAACTTTTCCCCGGAATGCACTACTAAAACCGATCGTATACTTACTCTTTTCATCACTAGGTACATATATATTCATAAATAATATATTTTAGTACACGAGCAATATTTTATAAAATACACTGTAGTAAATGACGGCGTTATTCACAATACCGAGATCATATCGTCTAAAAATTTGATGATGGCTAATGATTTGTTAATGTGCAAATTAGTTACAAATACTGTTTGCAATATGAAGTAATACAGTATTTATTAGTTAACTTTTATACGCACGTACAGAATTACTAAAGAAAACAATAGCATATGATTAAAAAAAGAAAGCGATACAGTGTTCTTTCTTTTGTGTACTATTTGTTGACTACACTCGTAGTCACGTATGTATATAGAAGTAGCTGTAACAGATGTTGGTCCGTCGTCTCCTCTCAATAGAATATACAAATCTGATATTTTCACAGTAAAAAATGAAACAAATAGAGAAGTGAAGACAGGGAATATAGTGAACAGATATGAATTATAACCAGAGAAAAATACAATTGAACCAAAAGTTTCAAAATATTAATATAAAACAATTTCACCTTTTTACAGACTAGCTTCTTATTATAACAATTTATCATCTCATTTGCATAATTTTGATATATTTTAAAAATTTAAAAAACTTTCAGAACTCATTTTAAACATGCTAAGCAATATTTGGTGTTAGTTCGGCACATACATATTTATTAAACGACGTTTTGACAGCGAAGTGTTGCCTTCATCAGGTAAAATTCCTATACAATAACAAATACTTCGATGTTGAAACGTTATTTAAATGTCGCAAAAATAAAACTTGAAAGGGTGAAATAGGGGATGAAAGTTGGTATGGAGAACCCATCATTTCTTCCGTTGAACCAATTTTGATGAATTTTGGTATAGCGATAGACTGGAACTTGGAAAATGACATAGGCTACCTTTTGTCGCGAAAATAAAATTTGAAAGGGGTGAAATAGGGGATGAAAGTTTGTATGCAGAACCCATCATTTCTCGCGCTGAGCCAATTTTGATGAATTTTGGTACAGAAATAGATTGGATCTTGGAGAACGACATTGGCTACCTATTGTCGCGAAAATAAAATTTGAAGGGGTTAAATAGGGGATGAAAGTTTGTGTGGAGAACCCATCATTTCTCAAGTTAGGAACATAAAAATTCATATTTATCCTTTGGGAAGAAATTGTGTGTCAGCGTTTTTAAAAAATTCGTTCTCAAAGCGGTACAATACGGGATGATTTCAATTATTTTTTTTATCTTTGTATCTATAGTTGTTTTAACCGTTAGCAGATTTTCGATATTTGTCGGAGAGATAGCTTACTTCATATGAAGTAAAAGTACCCGAGACATGTTTAGAAAAGGGCGCTGGTAGGTGTGGTGCGGGATCGGGAGAGCAGCGGGCGGAGCCTGTTACATGTACGATGAGAAGCAGGTTGCCGGCTCCCTACGCAGCACAAGTCTCCGAAGTAAATGTGAAAAATTACTGGTACACGTGTAGCTAATCGTTATTCCAGTTTTATTCGTGCGAAGCCGGGGCGGGTCGGCTAGCATATATATATTACAGTCATACAAAAAAGTCTCCGTACGACAATAGTATTAATGTATTTTAGGAAAAATAGCAGTCTAAAACTCAATATATTTAATTTTCTTTTAATCCAAAATGAAACGCAGTATATTACGTTATTATAAAATAAACAAATAGCATAATTTATTTATACTATGGGGTAAACATTGAAAGTATTCATGAAATCATGACAAAAAAGTCTCCGTACGATAACCAAAACATTTAAATAATAAACCATTTATTTATGTTTCATAAAAAAATATAATATTTGGATGGTTTTACTTTAGTTTTTCCACCAGTAACTAAGCGATAAATTATTGAATCTACCAAATTTTTGGTCACCGATGGCATTATATTCTGCCATTTTTCTTGTAATTTATTTTAAGTTTTTTGGTTTATATTCTTATTTTTTTAAAAGAATTTTCCGCACCTTCTCAATCAGGTTAAATTCCGGAGACCGTGGGGGATGATTAAGCACATTTTTAATAGTATGCAGTAGACATAAGACGTGAATTATTTGTCGATTTTTTCTGATGCATGTCTTAGAATCTCCACCGAACCTTCTTTCGGAATGCTGCATGGTTTCAAAATAATCATGAATTGCAGCATCAATACCCTACCTACCCCATATACATAATATGTAGAAATTTATTATTGTTGAATGGAATTACTTTAAACATATTTAAAATAATCTAAAAAATATGAGCCATGTGTCTTAATCTCAATAATTCTAGCGGAACCCCTCATGTCAATACGTGTGTTTCCAATCTCAGGTATTTTTCATAAATATTAGTTATTTAGTGTAGGTATGTTGTATTGTGTATAAATTTTAATTTTTATAACAAATAAAATGAAAAATGCATTCTGTTATGACATTTGTATTAATTTCACTCACTGAAATATGTAAATCTGATATTGGAGTGAAAATCGAATATATACTAGGCGCGATGACCGCGGAAAAAAATTTCAAGCGTGCGTGAAATTATCACGAGGTTATAAATGTGCCGGTGAATTCCGCGCTCCTGATTTGCCGGAAAGTTTGTTATAAATTGTTTTTGCAAATTCTTTGGAAGTAGCGCTAGAGTGGAATAGAATTGCTGCGTTTGCAATTCGCAAGACTTGAAGGCTGAAGGCGTACTTGCTAAAGTTTTTCATCTGCCGTTCAAATTCAACAACTTCTTTAAGTTTTATTGATCAGATTTGTAGAAATTACTGAAACATCTGTCATTGTATTAACTTTGTGCCGTTTTCCCGCTTTGCTCTTTCTTTAATTCATTCCCGATTCTCCGGCCCGACGAGTTGAACGTTTGCTATCGCGCGTTCAAGATCTCGCAATGAAGTTTTCTGGACTTGGTGTCGACACGCGACTAATTTCACCTGACGTGACGGGATATGAATGTTGTTCGCCTTGGGCCAAAAATTGATATAAATTGAATTCACGAAAATTTCTCACGGAGAGCAAACTAATTTTTCGTTATTATTCGGCGATTTCCTTTTACTGCCGGCGTTATGGCTGACAGTGTTACAGTGCAAATGCGCTGCATGTTATTTTCAACTTCGAACACTTCGAATTTAACGACCAGCTAATGTGTCAGCAATAAAAAAAATGCTAGAAGTTAAGTCTTTAATCACATCGGGCAGGCAAATCTGGGCGGTTATTATTAAAATATCATAACTGCAATGAAACTTATAGTTGTTGAGAGCCGTTGACCGGTCCCTCTCAATCGTATTTTAACTGTGAAATCTTGATCACAAGATTACACTCTAATAAATACTTTGTAAAATGAACATTAAAATTGGTTCACATGGAGGTCCACACGGTGTTATGCAAATTTAACCAATTACTAATTTTGTATAAAAGTACAAGATAAATTGATTCAAAATTGAATCCGCATATTTCGTTACGTAACACCAACTAATATATTATGAATGTATTATAAATAAATAAGAACATGTGTTCAAATTAATATAGTGCATTTTATACAGATTAAATAATGGTATTGTACTTTCTAATGCTGTCAGAAATATTCGGCAAATCGATATTTGCAAGAAATAGAAAACCGGCTACTTCGATTAGTCGGTTAGCCAGTTATTGCTATTAATAAGTTGTCCCTTTGATTATATCCTTTCACTTAGAAAATATTTTTTGATTATAATAAAACCATAAAGAAAATTTCATTACAATAACAAAAATTTCTAATCACACAGAATATTGATTATAATAATCGTTACTGCATATACAACTTGTAAAAATGTAAAAGTTTGTATTTATTGACTGAGTACTTACATCCAGTTTATTTTTCTATAGTTGAACATTTGTTTTTGTTAATTTTTGGCCCTTGATTATATTTTAATATAATAGTCATGCGGTAACAATTTGGTAATATACTTTTTGTTATGTTTTTATGTTTATGTAAGTAACTCTATTTTATTTTAAATTTTAGAATATACCGTGAGTATTTTTTAACGTGAAACATTGGGTTTGTCATATCCATGGTTACGACTTGATATTTGATTGACAGCAATGTATTTGCCCGTTCCATTTAAAATGAAACATAGGGAACGAATCTGACAGGAGTATTATATTTAAATATTGTAAGAAATTTAGTGGAATCAGAAAACACCCGAGAACACTAAACATATTTCGGGCACAAGGTGCACACAGTATTTTTTCTACATCTAAATTTAATTTTTGAAAAACAGGTATAATTATTTGAACATAATTAACCTCTAATGGCATCTTGTCAATATGATAGATAACCGTTGAATTTTCCTATATGTTATGATTTGACATTTAATTGACAGAATGTATTTGTCTATCTCATTTAAAATGACACATGGGGAATAAATTTGACAGAAGTATTATATTTAAATATTGGAAGAAATTTAGCCGAGTCAGAAAACCACTTGTGCACAAAGTGCACACTATAGTTTTTCTACAACTAATTTTAATTTAGAATGCAGGTATAATTATTTAAACAAAATTAACCTCTATTGACGTCTTATCAAATGTAAAATTCGTTCCCTATGTTTCATTTTAAATGGAACAGGCAAATACATTGCTGTCAATCAAATGTCAAGTCGTAACCATGGATATGACAAACCCAATGTTTCACGTTAAAAAATACTCACGGTATATATATAGTCATACAAAAAAGTCTATGGGGTAAAGATTGAAAGTATTCATAATTTCATGACAAAAAATCTGTTGTGGCCAGCACAAGACCTCTCGCTATTTCCATATTAGCCTATATAATTACTGTATTACACTTCGCTATCGAACCGTCGTTTTATAACAAAAAATTACAGAACTTTACCCAATTTTTTTACCTCTCGCTAAGAGATGTATTGGATTCATGCTAAAAATCACATCTCCAGATTTAAGTGAATAAGCACGATTTAAGGTCCATATAAACCGATTTTAACATTTTTACGATGATGATGTGTGTGTGTGTGTGAGTGTGTGTGTGTGGATGTGTGTATGTGTGTATGTATGTGTATATGTGAGTATGTGTGGATGTTGGAGGGACGATAAGGTTTTGGTAACAATTGAAAAACCGGAAGTAGTAGTTTTTTAAAAAATCTTCTAAATATTATTTTTTGAAAATTTTTGATATCACGCATTTTGAAGAACAAAATTCTACATCTGATACATTTAAATTTTTTATTATATCTTCTATAAATTTAGAGATAAAGACGCTAGAATATCGGGAGTCGAGTAGGCGAAACTACACTAAGGAAACCAGTTGACAAATTCAAATGTTTATAACATAATTTGTAATTGAGAGATATCAGTGTCAAAAATCAAAAGTTTTAGTTACATTCTGAAAGTTTTTTCTGGGAAGTACATTTCTTATGGTTTTATTAATTAAATATTTAAAATTATAGGTAACCTGCATATATCCATTAGAAATACCGCCAATCTTGTTAATGAATTGGATGAATCTCATATAGTAACTTCCTCATACAATGAAAAACAGTTATAATTAGAATTGTCTGTATGCAGAAGACATGTTAAATACAATAAAATACAATATTTGGGTAAAGTTCTGTATATTTTTTTGTTACAAAACGACGGTTCGATAGCGAAGTGCTATACATTACCTATATAACATAAAATGAAAATGGCGAGAGGTCTTGTGCTGGCCATAACAGATTTTTTTTTATTGTATTTAACATGTCTTCTGCACACATATAATTCTAATTATATTTATTTTTCATTGTACGAGGAAGTTTCTATATTCTTCCAATTCATTAACCAGATTGGCGGTATTTATAATGGATATATGCATTTTATCTATAATTTTAAATATTTAATTAATAAAATAATAAGAAAGATTAAATTTACTTCCCAGAACAAGCTATCAGAATGTCACTAAAACATTTGATTTTTGACACAGACATGTCATAATTGTCATATACAAATTATGTTGTAAACATTTGAATATTTGTCAACTGGTTTCCTTAGTGTAGTTTCGCCTACCCGACTTATATCCCGATATTCTACATATTATAGCGTCTTTATCTCTAAATTTATAGAAAATATAATAAAAAATTTAAGTGTATCAGATGTAGAATTTTGTTCTTCAAAATTAGTAATTTCAAAAATTTTCAAAAAATAATATTTAGAAGAATTTTTTTAAAAAACTACTACTTCCGGTTGTTCGATTGTTACCAAAACCTTTTCAGCTCTTCCCAGGAATGTCAGATTGAGGAATTCATAGTTAAACAGGTCTTATGTCTTATAGTTTTGGTGGGATCGTCCCTCCAACATCCATACATACATACAAGCATACACACACACACACACACACACACACACACACACACACACAGATATCATTGTAAAAATGTTAAAATCGGATTCTAGTGACCTTGGAATGTGCTTATTCATTAAAATCTGGATATGTGATTTTTAGGATGATTCCAATACCTCTCTTAGCGAGAGATAAAAAGTCTCCGTACGATAACCAAAATATTTAAATAATAAATAAATATATCATCACGGCATATTACCCATTTCTGGGTGTGCCAGTATCTACAACACATGTAGACATGGGTAATGATGATATATTTTACCGTGTGGGTGCTTACCAGGCGTCACCTCACGGGCACTCATAGCTGGCGTGGAGAGTGCACCACAGGGGTCACTTTTGTGCCATTTAGAATTGGAAATATTTGGCGTTAGCCGGGATCGAATCCGGTTCCCCCAGGTTCGCGACCAGACACTCGGGCACGCGGACACGGGACCCCATACATTTAAATAATGAACCATTTATTTATGTTTCATAAAGAAATATAATATTTGGAGGGATTTCCTTTGGTTTTTCCACTAGTAACTAAGCGATGAGTCATTGAATCTACCAAATTATTGGTCACCGATTGCATTATATTCTTCTATTTTTCTTGTAATTTATTTTAAATTCTTTTTTGGTTTATATTCTTATTTGTTTTAAGAATTTTCCGCACTTTCTCAATTTAGCTAAAGTCCAGAAGCCGTGGGGGATGATTAAGCATATTTTTTAATATTATACAGTACGCATAAATAAATGGTTTATTATTTAAATGTTTTGGTTATCGTACGGAGACTTGTCATGAAATTATGAATACTTTCAATGTTTACTCCATAATATAAACAAATTAAATAAATTATTTGTTTATTTTATATTTATAATAACGGAATATACTACGTTTCATTTTGGATTAAAATAAAATTAAATATATTGGGTTTTAGACTGCTATTTTTCCTAAAATACGTTAAAACTAGTGTCGTACGGAGACTTTTTTGTATGTCTGTATATATATAGTTTCTGGTACCCCTTCATAAATTTTCTAGCTTCGTATATGCTTTAAATGTTGTTGCGTTTGTAACCCTTTTATCTCTTAAATCCGAGTATTTTACATTATATCTCCATAAAGTACTGAAATCGTAAGTTTTTATGTTTTACGTTTCCTTGTATTATTTATCAGCGCTGAGGAGTCGCGTTTCGCATTTCACTCTCCCTCCTGCCAAGTTGAAACGCACTCCACGTTCTCGTGTCGGCCTGCCTGGCTACCTAAATATCATTTTGACGTCGTCTATATTTTATATCATGTTATGCGCAACGCGGTAAGTCTCTTGTTTCAAAAAATAAATATGTTACTTTTTACAAGTGAAATTTAAATTTCATGCTGACATTTTATTAAAAGATGTGACAATCTTCGTCAACTTAAAAAACATGATACAATTTCAAGTTGAAGAATGTAAAGGACAATTTACGACTTTAATATGACAAATTAAGTATTTATTAGAATGGTTTCCTTCGTAAAAAAGCATTATAAAAAAAATATTTGCCATTTTTACCTCCCGCTACCCTTGGTAAGGGAGGTATAGGGATCGTGCTAAAAATCACTTATCGAGATTTTAGTAAATGACCACGTTTTAAGGTCCCTAGAATCCAAATTTAACATTTTCACGATGATGTCTGTATGTGTGTATGTGTGTGTGTATGTATGTATGTATGTATGTATGTATGTGTGTGTGTGTGTGTGTATGTGTAGGGATTTTGTCTTCGCTCTAACTCAAATACTATCATTCAAAAAATTATGAAACCTTGTATTTATACCTTATTCTAATATGAAAAGAAGCCATTAGATTTTGGTGTAAATCGGATAACCGGAAATGGCACTTTACCTGAAGCTCATAATGGTTTTTCTTCAAAAAACACCATTAAATGCCATTTTTTCGCGTTTTATGTCTTATGAAAATTAAAGATTATTGAATTTTCTACAGGAATACATTAATACTTTTTCTATATATTTTACAGATAAATTTAAAAATAATTTTTTTTATTAGTCGCGCAGCCTAAGATAAACACAATAATTCCTTTGTTCCACAGTTCATATTTCAAATGAATGTAACTGACAGTAAATGTCACTGTCAAAAAACTAATCACTTCAAATTAATAATAGTGACATTTTAAAAAGAAAATAGTAAATAAATCAATAGTTTTATGCAGTGGAACAGTTTGCAGCGTTAGTAAATACGTAAGAATGTATTTAAATTAATAAAAATGGATAGGGATGTGTGTGGAAGGATGATTGTTGCGTAACTATTATTGTGGTCCAGATGCGGTTATTCGCTACCGAAAATCAGTCACTTTAATATGTTCTTATGTATGAATGCTATGATAATTGTGGACAAGGCGAAAGAAGAATGTTGTTAAAGAGTGAAGTGAGTTAGCTGATCTCTTACTCTTATCCCTTTTCTTATTGTTACTATTGTTTCCGGGTTTTTGCTAACCCACTAAGTGGGAAACGCATGATTTTATGTATGTATGTAAAAATTAAATAGCGGGAGGTTTTGTGTTGGCCACATCAGATTTTTTCTTATTATTTTGATCTTCTTTCCTAACAGCTTTGACAGCCCGTTAGGTGGTGCTTCGTAAGTCAATTTCCATAACTGTGCAGATGCATTGTCGTTAGTCGAATTATCGAATAAGGACGGACTGAAAATTTAAAATGGACCGAGATATATGTGTAACGTGAGACAAAAAAGCTCCTACTAGGACTAAATGTCAGAATATTGGAGTAGCATCTTGAGCTACACTACCAGCCCAAATTTTATCATGGCAGCTCACTGGGAAACGTCCCAAAGTCCAATTATTCAGTCCGTTCCAGTTTACATATAAAAGTACTTTGGTATATTCAAAAACAGGTAATTAGCTGTAATGATGTACATATTGTTATTATTTATTTTGAACTGTCACGTCTAAAAATTGTGACTATTTTAAAGTCATGTAACTGCCCAAAAGAAAACTTTTGAGTATCTGTTCGTAAGCATTTTTGCCAAATGCTTATTTAAGTTTCTTCACGTAATTGAAGGTCAGCATGCACGAAGCCGCAATCTGGTAACCAATGCGATAGTTTCAACATTTGTCTGGCCACTGAGATTAGTTACTTGATTATTTAGTACCTCTATACTGCTTATGAACAAACGAACGTTGCTATTTTATTTTAGTTTGGAATGGCGTGGCAGTTCTTTGATTTGAGATTGCATACGTGTAGTTAAGTAACAAATTTGCTATAAATTTACGAAATGGAAGGGAGCTCGTGACAAATGAATGAGTCGATTGTACATTTACGAACATGTAGCACATGAAAGTAACATTAATATTTCACGTGTACCGGTGGAGTAACGCGCAGCACAATGCAGGGCACTTTGTACTATGTACTCGTATAGTCGCTGCTGCAGCGTGACTTTATGGCTCGCGCGAGCATATCATTGAGTTACTGAAGTTACGTAAATATCGATCTCAATTTAAATGCGAGGCTGTTAGCGTAATCATGCCATTGCATTTGTTCTGCCAAGCGAGTCCAATAACATAAACGAACGCTGTCAGTCCCTAGTCGAATATATCGTCTTCTCGGATTACCAAATGACTTAATTAAGAAAGTTACTTCCGTGTCTTTCCCCAGAGACGTGATCGGCTCAGGCCGCAGACATCCACGTCTCTCAATTCAGCCCAACAGAAAGAACCCATAATTTCACAAAACCGTTCAGCTACGCGGCTGCTTCACTTGCAATTGACACTGCTGTCTAATCACTTTAGTGTCACCTCCAAGCCATCCCTGTATCTCCCAACTCAGATATAAAACGAGTTAATTACGACACCCCGAGATTTTCTATTTAAAAAACTTTAGTAACGAGAAAGTATTAATTCATTTAAAAAAGAAAAAATCTGTTGTGGCCAGCGCAATACCCCTCGCTATTTTCATATTAGGCTATATAAGTATTGTTTTTAACATTTCTGGTACACATAAAAAATTCTAATTACATCAGTTCTTATATTTTAATTCATTCTATGAACAAGTTTCCTCCTACTCTTCTAAATGTTCAAGATTCTTCCAAATCATTGACCAGATAAGCGGTATTTATATTGCTATTACCTTTCAACTTAATCATGTACAAATTCTATATCTATCTATAATTTAAAATATTTAATTAATGATAAAATAAGAAATACCTATAAAATGTACTTCCCAGAAAAAGTCTTCAATAATGTCTGGATTTTTGACACTGACATTTCTGTCAATTACAAACATTTTAATTTTTCAACTGGTTTCATAGGATGATTGATTCATTATACAATGGGTTATTTTATATATTTACAATTCAGTCTATCTCTATATAATAAAAATGTTCAATGTATTGGATAAAGAATTTTATATTCTTTAACATTTGTAATAACATAAATTTCCAAAAAATAATATTTAAAAGATTATTTTTAAGAAACTTCCACTTCCGATTGTCCAATTGTTACCAAAATCTAATCAGCTTTTCCCAGGAATGTCAGATTGAGGAAAATGCAGTTAATTATTTTTTGTCTTATAGTATTTAAGAAACCGTGGTTATTATCTTATTAAGTTATGACATAACATTAAGTTAATTATAGGTAAATGATTTGGCTATTACCTAATTTCGATACAAAATTTAGTATGCTTGCCTAAGGTCAGGGCAAAAATGAAAATTACCGATGAATTCAAACAAATTTATTATTTATGTACAATAAAATAATAACGATTTTTTATAACATTTGTTCAAAATGTTCACCTGTAGCAAGCAAACAGACACGACAACGATCTGCCACTGCATTGGCATCTGCACGTGATAACGTGACATTGCTCTGGAGATATGTTTTCGCAAACTTGAATAATTTTTCTGCGTAGAGTGTCCAAATTATCTATCGGTTCATCATAAACCCTTTCTTTTATGGCATCCCAAGCAAAGAAATCTAAAGGTGTTAAATCGGATGGACAGCCCGGCCATGGTACAGGTCCTCTGCGACCAATTCACCGTTGTGGATAGTATAAATTTAACCACTCTCTTGGTTGTCTCCGATAATGTGCAGGGCAGCCATCTAACTGTAGCCAAGAGTTTCTTCTTACTGCTAATGTATGATCTTCCATTAAATCATTCAAATCATTATTTAGAAAATTGTAGAACCTCTCTGAATTCAAACGATGTGGCAAAAAGAAAGGGCCTATTAAAGTATTTTTAATAATACCTAGCCAAACATTACATTGAAATTCATAGTGAAAATTTTTCTCTTTAATTGCATGAGGAATTTCATGTAACCAAAGATGAGAATTTCTTTGATTCAAAACCATATCTTTCGAGCAATGTCACGCAGCGACCAATGCAGTGGCAGATCGTTGTCGTATCTGTTTGCTTGCTACAGGTGAACATATTGAACAAATGTTATAAAAAATAGTTATTATTTTTTAGTACATAAATAATAAATTTGTTTGAATTCATCGATAATATTCTTTTGTTTCCTGACCTCGGTGCAAGCAAACTAAATTTTGTATTGATATTAGACAATAGCTAAATCATTTACCTATAATTATGTCACAACAAGTTAATATTTGATATCTTGTTATAAAGTTGATTTTTTAAAGTAGCGCTGCTCCAATAAGAAAAACGTGAATATCTCTGAAACAAAGCATTTACGGACATTTGCTCAAATGAACTTGTCACCTTATTTTTACGTGTTTAATCCATGGTTCAAGATATGCCGTTTAAATCTGGGACACCCTGTATATATGTGGAGTGTAATCGTCACTGTTTCGATTAGTTAAGGAGGAAAATTTTGTGGGTGTGTCAGTGAATATTGGGCTTTAATTAAAGTTGATTCTTTTAAAATCTGTCAAGCTTTCGTGTATTTGGTTTTTACACATCATCAGGACACTGAAGTAAAAATACAAATAATTTTACAAGTCTATAAAATAATTTGATTTAAAAAAAAAATTACGTTTCGGTGAAGATGTTTATAAGTCATTGATTTTATAAAAAAACAGAAGAATTTTGACATTATTTTGGTTAAAATTTACAAAAATAAAAACTTATAATAATTTTGACTAAATCACATGTTTGAGTACGTTGTAGTTGCGCAACAAGTTATATTTTGTTTTATAGTAATGTTGGTACAGGATGTGAAATGGGCGGTAAATTTTAAAGCGGTTTAATTTGAAATAGATGTCGCCATGTCAACGCTCAAGTTTCGGTATCGTGGTTTGGAGTATTCTGTTATTATTATTAATAATATATATATATATATATATATATATATATATATATATATATATATATATATATGTATATATACGGATATCATCGTAAAAATGTTATAATCGGATTATAGGGACCTTAAAACGTACTTATCCACTAAAATCTGGATATGCGATTTTTAGCATGATTCCAATTCCTCTCGTAGCGAGAGAAATAATAGGGTAGATCCTTGTTTACCTTTTTAGCAGAAAAGTAATCTAGAAGTCTCGGATAAGTAAAGAGGTCAATTTAAGTAAAATTCCGAAAGACTTGTCGGGGAACTAATCGTGTAAAGACGATTTACGTTACACGCAAACGTCTTAAAAACAAAGTCTTGGATCTTTTCCCTCGGGAGCCGATCGCCACGGTAAATCACCCCGCCTCCATTGCCACTGCCTCCGCCAACGTGCGCTTCACTCGGTGCGACTTGCGACTAATGATGTCATTTAATTCTGCCCATCGAATCCGTGGGCGTCGTTTGTTTCCTGCGACGCACATTCTTACGCCAGGAATTCAATTTGAGAGACTAATATGTACACAACATGCCACTAGCACCGGATCGCATCAGCATCGCGTTCGCGACTCATACACGGAAGGACGGAATTACTCGGGTCAGGCTTAATAATAGATGAGGTGAAGTCTGGAGATTACATTGATGAAATGGCTCTCCGAGGGTAAAACTTCACAGCGAGCTGAGTAATTGCAGCGGCTTTGTGTCGCGCGCGGTTCTACTGTTTGTTTCATAGCCGCCTGGACATCTTCCGATCAAATGAATCTTTCTAGCTATTCGTTATTGATTTCCAGATAGATAACCCATCCCATCCCGAGCCTTTTAATACAATAGTACACAATTTTGTTATATCTTTTAATGAATTCAATTGGATCTCAAAGCAATTTACATTTCACACTTACACCCCAGATGATTCATATGCTGCATATTAATACTAAATTATCATAATTTAAAAATTAATAAATAAAAATAATGACAGTGGATTATTACAATTTTTAGTAAATAAAGTATCGTAACATTATAGTGCATATTTTTTTATATTGTAACATCCCATCACCAAAATTTTACAGTCCAAATATAAAGGATGCAATCACCTACAAATGCCCATATTGCGTAGATCGGAATTCGATTAAGAACTCTTTCACCGAATGTTTACCCAATGAGCTACCGAGTCCCATAATTATTTATGAGTAAGTAAATATCAGATCGGCATCATATTTAAAATAAATTTCATACAGTAGGTACCTATTTAAATAAATAAATAAATAAATAATCTAATACTAGATTTCGGTAATGATGATATATTTTCACCGTTGAAGGTATTTACTAGGCGGCATGGACTCTCAACGCTGTTGTGCTACTTTAAAATTGGAAAAACCATTCAAGTTACAAGATCGACGTTGATCGTAATCAAACCCGGGCTGATGAGTCACTTAATGCACTTTACCACGCGCCCCATTTTCAAAATAACAAGAAATGGTTATGAGATAAAACTTCAAAAGTAAAAATTATTTTATTTCAACTTAAGATGATTTTTAAAAACTCTAGTTTTAACTCTTGTTGCGAAAATAACTATTTTCATATACATGTTAATAGGTTACATTAATGTGTTGAAAATAGTTCATTCGCGTTCCATTATTAATGCGTATCATTGATTTTCTAATAGAAAACAGTTTTAATATACGTAACAGCACTACTAAACAATGAAAATCAATAATTTAATTATCAAACGTTAGAAAATTATCATTAAATAAACTTATACTTTTTTTCAATTTAATAAGATACCTATAGAAAATATCTGATGTGGACACCACATGACTTCCTTGTACGCCTGTTACACTATACATATTTTGTTAATAATTTAAATATGTATAACAAGAGACCCAATCATAAAATTGCACGTATTTGACATAATTTGACATTGACATTAAATTCTTTATTTTTTTGTTATTTCTTGTCCTAATTCATAGCAAACTTAATTACAGAAACCAAAAAGTACATAATGTTTAAATTTAAATATCTCGCTTATACAAAGAACTAATTTAATCATACTTGAAGTTTTCGACGCAAAATTCAATTCTCTAAAACTTATTTGAAGCATTTATTGTTAAATTCAAAATAACACCATTTTTTTCAAGAAAAACTGATAATAGCTTCAAGTAAAGTATCGCTTCCGGTTAGACTATTTTAACCAAAGTCTATTATGTTATTTCCATTGATATAAAAGTATTATATACCAAATTTGAAAAGTTTTAGATTATATTTGAATATAGTTTTCCATTATAATCTATTATAGGTTTCAAGAAAAGTACCACTTCCGGGTATACCATTTTAACTAAAATCTATTATGTTATTCCCATTGATATAAAAGTATTATATACCAAATTTGAAAAGTTTTGGATTATATTTTAATATAGATTTTCATTAAAGTCTACTATAGGCTTCAAGTAAAGTACCCCTTCCGGGTAGACCATTTCTACTAAAATCTATTATGTTATTCCCATTGATATAAAAGTATTATATACCAAATTTGAAAACTTTTGGATTAAATTTAAAATAGTTTTCCATTAAAATCTATTATGGGCTTCAAGTAAAGTACCACTTCTGAATGTTATGCAATGACCAAAAAGGGAGGTGCACAACTAGATGTTATCACAGTCTTAAATACAAAATTTTAACTTTCTACGACTTCCTGTTTTTCAGTTATGCGAGATACGTACGTACGTACGTACGTACGTACAGACGTCACGACGAAATTAGTCAAAATGGATTCAGGGATGTTCAAAATGGATATTTCCGTTGAAATCTGGAAACCGAATTTTTTCGCGATTACAATACTTCCTTTACTTCGTACAAGGAAGTAAAAATATTTATATTTGAATACAGATGAATCATGCAGAGAGACATCTGATGGGTAGAGTAAATTCAGTTTTAATTAAATGTGATTGAGAGTTTAGTGTAATGTATTCATGGGAGATAATACCTCCCGTCTGGAGTAGTGTAAAGCTGGGCGGTCCATTGTACATTTTCTACTTTATTCAGCGTCGCCGTCGCAGAGCCCGCAACCGAGAAGGGGGAAAGCCCGATGGGTATTGTTCTTGTAGTGTTCTGTGCCACGCGTCGTAAGGTCTTTGAACAAATGAACGTCATCACATTACCGAGCCAGATTCTAACCTGAAAATCTTTAGAGTTCCCATTGCCGCACCATGGCTCCATAAAGATACATTCCGGAAGCCGGAAGCCGGCAGCATAGAGGAAATTGAAAAACTAAAGTAAAAAACATCAAGAAAATGTTTTGCTCTGAAACTTTAAAACAAACACCGAAATACTTCAGATCTTTCCGATTTTCTTTTTCATTTATTCCGCCACGAAAACTTTAAAATGAAGTACAGCCTGTAAAAGCAGGAATTGACTCGAAAAAAGTAAAATGGCGTGAGTTTATTCGGTTATTTACGAGTTTCGTCAAAAGTATATTTTTCAATCAGTGGAGAGCAAAAACGCTGGAGGGAGGGAGTTACAAAAGTTACAGAAACCATATTGAATCAAATTTCACACGCATTATTTTATCACGCCTACGTTTCCACTTTTTGTTAAAGTCGTATTACATGTAGCGGTAAATCAACTGATTTATTACGACATTCAATTTATCGGCACATGTAAAACGGAAAATCTATTGATTTATCAACGAAAAAATAGATCAATAAATTGTTAAAATACTCATGGAACTAAGTAGTTCTATATTCCGTTGACTATTTTTTGAGGAATTTTTGGTTACTTTATCAGTGCTAATGCCGCTTGTTTGATACTTCAAACTATAAGGTATTTGACGTTCCCAATCAAAAAAAAAAAATGTAAGTTTCCAAGCTTTCCGTTATTGCGGAGTCTAACTTCGAGAATAAGAAACGAAAATCAAAAACATAATTCTTTTGCGCTGATTATTATTATTATTATTATTATTATTAATAATAATAATATTATTAATAATATTGTACAATATAAAAAATGTAAGAGATGCTAGGTGAGACCATAGCTAAAGGCAATTTACCTGTGGTCTATAATGACTGTAAAGATCCAGAACAGTTCAAAGTGTTTTTATGAAAGATAAACCAGCATTTGGTAAACTGTTAAAATTTATTAACATCAATACTAAAATAACTCGATCTTTAACCGGAGTTGTACGTCCTTAATAGGGTATATGACCTTGATCAAATTTAGAGAAAATATTATTAAGTTTACGAGTATTATTAACATAGAGTTCAAATTAACACCCATATTTATTTAGGTTCATTAAACATTAATAAAATATTTTACAGAAATTTCTAGAAATACTAATTTAAATATCCTCGTATCGTAGGTACTTATCCTCAATCCCATCAGCCATATATCACATTATTGTTCTTTTTCCCTTTTTACGTTTCTTCTGCTGATTGAAATAACAGTTTGTCATCTGTAAATATCGATGAATCCAAATAACGAGTAATTTGAGACTCCTCCAGAGGAGTAAAATTTCATTCAATCTTTGTAACTTTTATCTATAGTAGGCTGCACCGTGGCTTTCATTGCAGATATCGATCTAATAATCCTCTTACTTTATGTCGCATAAGCCCACTTAGTTTTATTATCTTGCACTTCTGTTACTATTAATTACAAAATAGATGTCGCAGTGTTTTGTTTACATCCGATTATTTCTTCTATACATTCACGATAATATTGTAGTAGATATTTTTACTTTATATTGTTGCTTCAAATCAAAGGTAGCCACTATTTTTAACATTCTTCTTATTTAATGAAAGGAAAACATTCCAGATTTTATGAAGTATACATTTTATAAATAAAAATATTTTCCCTGAATATGTGTTGTACTCGTTGCACAAAATATAATACGGGAATAACAACAATATAAAAATTGCAGCAAATTTAAGTTTTAGAACTATCTCATTGACAACAAATCAATAACTGTGCATTTAAAACTTATAACAACTATTTTGTGTACGTCGGAAATTCTGAACAGAGAAACTGACAATAAGGAAAACTCGTTATCAGATAAAAGTCAAAAACACATAATGTGAAAATAGAAAACCAATACAACTATAAGATCTATATAGAGAATTGAAACTGTACGTCCTAATTATAAAAGAATATAAGTAATATTAAAGACATAAATACAAATTCAATAGTCATTTACAGTACAAGTGAATAAAGATATTTTATCAAAGCGAAAAATAGTACAAGATGTTTACTCGGAGTGGTAAACGTTACAAACCCAAAAAAAAAAATTGTCAATAAAATAAATTAGATTTTCGTCAATTTATCAAGTTTGTTGAATAATTGCATGTCCTCATCATCAAAATGTTGCTCATTTAGTAACGAGATTCAAAAGAATAGTAATAGCTTGTGCTGGAAGAAAATTTGTCTCATTCATTATCAATAAAAATATATTACTTGTACCTGTAGTTACAATTATTTAAAAAGTAATTGTCAGTTCCAAAAGCATTGTAAATAGAATAAATACACTTTTTCCCCACTCCCATATTTTCGAGAACAAAAGTTCATTGTGTCATCTCCTGTTATTGACCAGTTTTCAACTATCTAACTTTTTAGTAAACAAAATAAATAGAAAGACTGGTACTATTGCTCCCTTAAATATCTTTCAAGCTATGAGGAAAGAATACATAGAATTTGTGATGAACAATGATCTGTGATAATTGGAAAGTAAATTTATTGAAAACTGCGGGTAATTAAATAAGTTTTGCTGCTATTTTGAATAAGGTAAGTTTTAATTTTAACTGAAAACCACTACAAACGTTACAAAATGAGCCAGTTGCACATATTTTGAAAAGTATTTTAAATGGAAGTATATGCAATATTACCCCCCCCCCCCCCTTTACAACATGTAAAACACTGTTTGTACTCTGTCACATTCTGTTTCAGATCAGGTGATTTTTGCAAGATATTACTCAACTACTCAACTTTCCATATTTAATTGTAAAATATCTAATGGATATTTCGTGATACTTCCTTAAAGAACAATATATTTTAAAATTTAGTACTTCGCGATTATATAAATTTTCTGTAAATTCTCATATAAAACGAAATTATAAAATCTATATGCCTTCTAACTATATCATTAATGTATTTAACTTTGTTTATGTTTTCTGTATGTAGCAATAGCAATAATCTTGGTGACAACATTAACAGTTTTGTAAAATTAGCATTTTGATAATATTGCTAAATAGAAATTAATATATTTTCAGCAATGTCAAAATGGCATTGTTGACAAGTGACTGATGTATTTTCATTTAAATTCCGGACGGATATTTCATTTAATTATTAATAAGTTAATAAAAACATGTAATTAGACGTGTCCCAAAATAGCGAATTTCATATCTCATTATCAGCTCAGCGAATGATGCAAGAAAATACACCTTCACGTTTGTAGCAAATTTACCACTCAAGACGTTAGGAGTTACAAAACACGTTCTTGCGCCGTCTTCGTGTTTTTTACGCTCTAAATTTACTAAATTTAGTGCGTTCTTCGGAAAATTCTAACCTCGAACAATGAATAATTAAGTGCATCTTCGTTCGAGTTGATGCATAAAAAGACCAGCATCTTTGTTGTATTTCCAGAATGGGTTGATGATATGACATTCAAGGAGGCCGGGAATTACTTGTTCGTTTTTCCTTTCTTAGTAAATGTATAAATTTATGTCATACATATTTTTACGTGATTGGAATGATAAGTTGAAAGTGTAATATCGAAAGATTTTTTTTGACAGTAGATATTACTTTTCTTATATTATTCTTCTGAACTACAATAATCTTGATTTAGCGAAATTTCATGTCGTGGATTTTATTCTGCGTATGCCATTCTTTGAGAATCTTAAAATATTCATTCATAAAAGTTTTTATCTTGTTATTAGACTTATCTTTAAGGTACTTTTTGATTATTTTTGTTATGTGAGAGTCTATCTGAAATATTACTGTAGATTCTATCATAATTGTAAATTTTGACATGGACGTGAATTAGCCTTCATATTATTCCTCTTTTATAAATCTATATTTCATTTATATTACTTTTTATTTAATTGTTCCAATGAAAAACACAGTACTCTTGGTGCATTATTTTTGCATTTTAAATGTGATGAAATAAAAATTTACTAGTTGCACCCTGTAAATATTACAAATATAACCTTTTCGTAAACAAAAAATTTTTACGTCCATGATTTAATTTTTTTATTTTTAATTCATATCGTATGTACTTTTCCCGTTTCTACCTCTAGCTAAGAGAGGTATTGGATTCATGCTGAAAATCACATATCCAGATTTTAGTGGATAAGCACGATTTCAGGTCCATATAAACCGATTTTAACATTTTTACGATGATGTCTCTCTCTCTCTCTCTCTCTCTCTCTCTCTCTCTCTCCCTCTCTCAGTGTGTGTGTGTGTGTGTATGTGTGTGTGTGTGTGTGTGTGTGTGTGTCTGTGTGTCTATCTCTCTACAAAATTCTCTATCTAGTATATTAACATTTTTATTATATCTTCTATAGATTTAGAGATAATATTTATAAATATATAAAATAATCCATTGTATCCATCAAATAGCCCATAGAAACCAGTTAAAAATGTTTGTAAATGACATAAATGTCAGTATCAAAAGTCCAGAGACATTCTTGAAGGCTTTTTCTGGGACGTACATTTAATATTTATTATTTTATCATTACTTAAATATTTAACATTATAGATATAGCTGCCGAACTTTAAATTGACACTGTTCTTGAATACGGAAAACCTGAAAATTCGTACCTGGAGAAGTCTAGATGTAATAGTAATCATAATATGCTATTTTTATAACAAGGAAAAGACTCCGTCAACATCTTAAATTGGTATTAACAGAAAAGGGATTCATTTGTAAGCCAAAGTATGTACAGTAACAGGTCAACTAAACACGCGCTTGCTGTACATATATATTTCATCATATACCTTTCAGAATCTCGAACATTTAGAAGAGTAGGAGGAAACGTGTTTATAGAATTTATAGAATGAAAAATAAAGAATAGATGTAATTAGAATAATTTGTGTGTATCTAACAGAAATGTTAAATATAATATTTATAGCCTAATATCAAATTGGCGAGAGGTATTGTACTGGCCACAACAGATTTTTTAACCCTCGCCATTGGGATCTGAGTTATTTTTGGAGAATAGTAGATCCGAAATGCTTTACTTAACACAAAAATCCAGAATTTCTTATTTGAATTTTTACAAATAACTTCTAAGAATGTTCTTTCGAATGGCGAGGCTCAAATTTTATTTCGTTCGATTAGATTTCGATTTATGGTTGCAACTTTACTTGAAGCCTGAAATAGATTTTAATGAAAAGCTGTATTAAAATATAATCCAAAACTATTCAGGTTTGGTATATAAGACCGGCTTGTATATCAATGCAAATAATTTTGATTAAAATGGACTAACCGGAAATGATACATTACTTGAAGCTGTTAACAGTCTTTCCTGAAACAAGATTTTATTTTGATTTTAGATATAAATGCATCAAATAAAAGTTTTAGAGAATTAAATTCTGCGTCTAGCACATCAAGTGTAATTAAATTAGGCCTTTGTATATAAGCGACATTAGTAAGCATAAAAATTATATATTTTTTTGTTTTTGTAATTAAGTTTGCTATGGATTAGGACAAAAAATAACAAAAAATTAAAAAAATATGGTTGTAGGTAGATGAAAAAATGCCATGTTGCGAATTGAACGCTATTGCAACGCCATCTTTTATTTAGAACAAGAACTAAAGTGAATTTAAATTTTATATCAAGGATTTGAAGTTAAAATTAATATTTTATATTTAATTGTTAAAAAAATATATATAGTTTAATAGGTGTACAAGGAAGTCATGCGGTGTCCACATCAGATTTTTTACCTCTCGCTAAGAGAGGTATTGGATTCATACTAACAATCACATATCGAGATTTAAGTGAATAAGCACGATTTAAGGTCCAACTGATTTTAACATTTTTACGATGATGTCCATGTATGTGTGTGTGTGTGTGTGTGTGTGTGTATGCGTGTGTGTGTGTGTATATATATGTGTATGTGTGGATGTTGGAGGGACGATTACTCAAAAACTATAAGACAAAGGACCAGTTTAACTATGAATTTCTCAATCTGACATTCATGGGAAGAGCTGAAAAGGTTTTGGTAACAATTGGACAACCGGAAGTAGTAAATTCTAAAAATATTCTTCTAAATATTATTTTTTGAAAAATTTTTTATTACTAATATTGAAGAACATAAAATTTCTACATCTGATACATTCAAAAATTTTATTGTATCTTCTATAAATTTAGAGATAAAGACACTATAATATATAGAATATCGGGATGTATTAAGTCGAGTAGGCTAAAATATACTAAGGAAATCAGTTGACAAATTCAAATGTTTATAACATAATATGTAAATGACAAATGTCAGTGTCAAAAATCTAAGGTTTTAGTTATATTCTGAAAGCTTTTTCTGGGAAGTACATTTAACCCTTTTTATTGTTTTATTAATTAAATATTTAAAATTATAGGTAACATGCATATATCCATTAGAAATACCGCCAATCTTGTTAATGAATTGGAAGAATCTCTGACATTTAGAAACTTCCTCATACAGTGAAAAATAGATATAATTAGAATTGTATGTGTGCAGAAGACATGCTAAATACAACAAAAAACAGTATTTGGGTAAAGTTCTGTAATTTTTTTGTTATAAAACGACGGTTCGATAGCGAAGTGCAATACAATACTTTTATAACATAAAATGTAAATGGCGAGAGGTCTTGTGCTGCCCACAACAGATTTTTTATTTCACAACCTGTAATATCGAATGAAGTTCATAAGTAGTTATTCGATTTAAAATAAAATGCTGACTTATTTCCGTTCAGTTAGATGTTAAAGAACCATTTGACAGGTTCTCTTTGCACTTTCCATTTATTCATATAATTATTCCAGCGCAAACACATTTCGCGTACAAAATACAAACAATATTTTTTCTACGATTAACGCATTAATAGTAAAGTAGGTATTTATTGAAATGGAACAATGAAAAAATGTGTTTAATTGAGCTTGTCTAATAATATTCTTTTGTATATATTACTGCTCTTATATTATACCTACGTTAAACTATAATTTATGTTTCGCGAATATTTCATTTCATACATATGACATTGAGGTCAGAAAGCAGCAATATCAGTTTCATTTTCGATGGGTTAATTTGTGGAAATAATGAAATGTTCTCATTTCATTACAAAGAAAGCGTTTTCAATTTAGAAGGAAAGCCTTGGCGGACGCAGGCGAAACAAAAACCTATAACAGTATAACGGCACGTTTGCCAACGTTAACGTTAACGTCCTATATGGCCATTCTCGAATGCTGAATAACGCTCACGCTTAGGGTTTAGCTAAGAATCAATGGACTGAACCACGAAGAGGACCCACATGCATAATTAATACCCAATATCGCATCTAATGAAAAGGGGAATTACGAAATGACAAAAGTTAGCTCATAACCCTCTTCTGCATTTACATGAGGAAATGCCAGAAATTATTTGCTGCTTTCTAAATATGTCCACAAGGAAAGAAAATAAGATATACACATATACAGGGTGTTAATTAAAAAGCGAGCCATGGGTGTTTAACAGGAAATCAGATTTTCCTTGCGCAAAACTTCCCATTTAATTTCAGGCAAAAATATTTCAGTTCAAGTAAATGTTAGAGAGAATTAAATTGTACATCTAAATGACGAATATGATTTTATTTTGTATGTTTAGTAACCTGTAAAACCCAGTTTGAAATTTTGTATTGCTCATTTGTAGTGATAGCAATGGACTTTAAACAATAATACAAAGAAATTGTTGATTTATTGATAGTACTATATCTTTAGATGACTAGTTCAATGAAACACATTCAAAGTTTTTTATATTTGATTTTGACACATATATATTTTATTTTCACATGTCATAATTATATATTATTATTTTTTTTTTTCAATTGTTTTCGTACATTATATATTTTCATATCAAGATACCTAAATTGTCAATCTTCAACACTCCCCCTCAATTTAGCCGAGTCCTAATTGTTTTCTTAAATTTTCAAACCGATGCGTTGGAATCATTATATCTATTATAAATTTTCATTAGGAAATAAATTGCATATCTCAATTATTCATGTCACTTGCAGATTGCTTCGATGTCACCTGGACAAAACAATTTGTATACAGTCAAAAATTTTATAACCTAAAAGCATTAATTTGCTGAGCAATAAAACGAGCGAAGAGATAGCGAGAACATTTTTTTTAATACTCCACCTGAAATAATTTATGAAGCTGCAGGAAGTGCCATCCTAAATTTATTACCCGAAAAGTGACTATAATAAAGTTAAAGCGACCATAATGTAAACAGTAACAATTACGTATTATATAATCTGGACATTTGAAATCCGTTAGGCGTTTAAAATGGGAATTTTTTTTAATGTATAATGTATCCCGTAAAACTATAAGTTTTAAGTAATGCCTTACATATAGGAATTTGGAAAATAAAATTTTGAATTCTTGAGTGTAACACTTTAAATTTACGACTTTTTAAAAACTAAAATTTTCCATTGGACATAAATTGTTCCAAGTATAAAAGTTACTATCAATTTTATAATTACAAATAGGAAACAATGTACCATAAATATACCCCTTAATTCCAATTAGCGTTAACAAAATAAAAATGTATAAAAATAATTTTAGCTTGAATAATATTATTTCATGCCTCTAGAGAATAAATTAAATTGTGAGAGTTGTCGTTTACAAAGTGTATTTTAGAGAATAAATATGAACATTCATTACATTATAGTGAGAAAGTGGTTCGTTATTGCTAAACTAAATATTATTCTAACAGTCTCTTGAATTATTCAAGTGTAATTTCCACGACGCACGTGTTTACAGTTTAGGTGCATTCGTGATCTCATAGGTGTATGAGTAGGTGGAGCTATACGGAACAAACTTTACTGCAGATCATATCATTAAAGTTAGTATTCTAATCAACGCCGTCTCCCAAAGATACTGAAGTGGACTACGTTTGTATATTACCAAACAGATATCTTATCGGAAATCATTACTACTAGATACTAAAGTTGTCATTTCCAGAACATTTTTTAATATTTCAGAAATTTGACATTAATTTCAACACTCTAGTAAAAAGATGTGAAATATGAATTACTAAACAAATGGCTGGTAGTGCGAGCTCGGTTTTAACTAAAACGCTGTTTTAAGAAATGTCAAATTCAAATTTCAATATTTAATTTCACTCTTATGTTTAAAGAACGATTTTTTTAAAAATATTTGTTTGAATACAAACTATGTTCTGCTTAAAAATTATATTTTGATAAATTTGATATTATTTATTTTTATTATTAAATAATGAAATTTGACATTTCTTAAAACAGCGTTTTAGTTAAAACCGAGCTCGCACTACCAGCTATTATGGACCGGCATCTCCTATACCTTTAAAATGAAAGGGGCTGTATCCAGTTTTCAGTTAACTGTCTTTGTCGGGGGGCTGTCTCTTTCTAACAGTGACAAGTACGCACAGTACCGAACCAGACAGTATTCATGTAACTAATGAAAAAATCAAAAAATAAGCGTAAACCGAATGGGAGTAAAATTTATTCACATGAAATATAATTGATATATTCTTCTTCTACTTGACATTGTTAACTAGTCGAACTAGTACTAGCTGATGTATACGTACTTGTCCCTGTCAGAAAGAGACAGCCCCTCGACAAAGACAGTTAAATGAAAACTGGATACAGCCCAGCCCCTTTCATTTTAAAGGTATAGGGGTTGCCGGTCCATAATAGCTGGTACTGGTAGTGCGAGCTCGGTTTAAAATAAAAATATTTTGTGAAGAAAGGTTATTTATTATTAATATTTCATGTAATATTAGTGTTTTATAAAAGTGAGAATAATAAATAATTCCATCAGTGAAAGTGAAGAACAGTAGCAACACTGAGCTAATTATCCGGTTCGATGTTTTCACCGCGCATGACCGAAAATGCACCTCTGAATATATGGCGACTGTGGCGCAATTCTGTTTGAATTTTAAACTTTTAAATACTAGTCGCAGCAAAACTTAACTTTTATCATATAATCACTAAAGATTTTAATAAATAGTAAACATTTATGAAATATAACAGTAATATTGGGATATTTCACTACGTAGAGATGGCGCTGTGCACCTTACGTCAAACTTTGCACAAGGGAACACTTTTGAATTCGCCCATAAGCGGATCATTGCTGTCAGTAGTTTTTCTTTGATTATTCTCGTATTTTGACTTTTCTTTTATTGTTTATTATTATTTTAGGTAGAGTACATGTACTTGTTTCCTGTTTTAATAGTTGTAACAGTAGATTAATTATCCTTTTTTCATTACTTTAGCTAGTGGTTGTAGGTTATCTTCATAGTTCAGTTTCTTTTTAGTGTAACAATATTCGATAATAGTAGTTTAGTTAATTGTAAATATTAGTTCTATAGTATATTTTCAAGTTATTTTTTTATACATTACTAGTTTACTTGTGTAAATATAATTTCTTTAGTTGAGTAGATAGCTTTTTCGGATAATAAATAAATACTTTCATTGCGATAGAGTTGGATACTCTTTGTAGATTTGCAAATTACACTGTTTCTGCTAGAAACATGATAGAAGCTCAGTAAGTGATAAACATTGGTCACATAATATTATGTGGTAGTGTCTCTAGCACATTTGACAAAATCGAAGTATATTCGCTGTGCCTACAAACAAGTGACTGAGGTTCCACACAATAATTACTGGAGTAATTAACATCATGAACGATACAGCATCTGTACAAACTATGAATTATTCTTGCAAAGCAGGAGCAAGTGAAAGTTGCAAGCATGTTGTGGCGGTTTTGTATTTTAACAGGCATGATCCCAAGAACAAAATACTTGTACACATATATACTTATTCATTTCTTTTTTTCTTAATTCTATTCTCACTTTAGAAGATGTGTCTTCTACTGTGTGTCACAATAAAAATTTAATAGATCCATTCTCGCCTACGAAAAACATACGAATGAAATAAATTTGTTCCCTTGTCTTAGTTCCAAATTTTGCCAACAGATTTCGCATTCTTATTCACAGATCCCATTATAATAAATTTGTAAGTAATATATGGAATTGTACGAAACATTTAAAATATAATTTGCTCATAGTTCATTTTATTATTACATGTGCTGTTATTGCCAGTTGTTATTTGTATTCTTGTTTTATTTCGCTGTATTTTCGTTATTTTATTGTGTTTTTATTCACATTATTCAAAAATCAGTCTTTTTCAAGACTACACCTTTTATTTTGTGCGTTGCAAATAGGTATTTTTTGTTATTTGTATTATTTGTGAACCTGAGTTTTTTTTTGTTTTTTATTTTATATTTTTATAAGATGGTAAATTTATTTTCTTCCAAAAAGAAGAGAGGAGGAAGTAAATGTGCAATGAAACGTTGCTTGAATACAGCAAATAGTACTTTCGAAGAAAAAATAGCTACCTATTTTCGTTTTCCTCAAAATGCGGAGAGGTTAGTAAAATCTATTTTATTTCATCTAATATATTAATATATTAATATTATCTATAGAGCCTGAGGAAGAGAATATCTACTAAAGACGTTATTAGTTGATCTAAAAACTACAGAGTATGCAGTATTTATTTTAAAGATAATATGTTTTTGAATGATCTTAAAAAATAATATATATATATATAATGATATGTACGTTATTTACTTTGTCTTATTTATCATACAATCGTCTAACAATTTTTGGTATCACCATTTTTCTAGAACTATAAAATAATATTATTGTTGAATGTATGAAAATTGTCATGTTTTTTATTGTAATTTAATAAATGAATTATATTATTTTATGATAATAAACATCTTGTGTTTTATTTTCGAATGATTTATTAATGCTTTCATTTTAAAAAAAAGTATATTAAGAATATTCGAGCTGATCCCATATTCATCAAATAATAAATTGTATTTAAATTTACCGCTTATGCACCTCTAACAATATGGCGGCCGTTGGAACATACAAATTAAAAAAGAAATATAGGTTCTGAACTTGAGGATGAAAATTCTAGAGAAAGAAAGAAGACAATATTGTACGAGGCTCCTTCCTCTTCAGTTGGCCCACTTTTTAAAAATTAATTTATGATGACGGAACTAATAAAATTTGTAATAATAATTAAATAAATCCACACTTTTTACTTAAAACGAAGATTTTTAAAAAATTATAAGGTAATTTTAAATAGCTAAAGATTAATATATCAACGGTATAACAGTAACATAAATCGATATATTAATTTTATATTATTTATCATCCTTACAACTTAAATTCGTTTAATTTTTTTCAGGTTTTCTTGAATTGTTGTTAAAACTAAATATCATTTTACATTAAAAAATAAAATACATTTTTCACGACCATTAAGTAATACCTCTATTATACAGGGTGTTATGTAAGTATTGTGCCATATGTCTAGTTTGTGGTATGATAAATAGAACTAAAAGAAGCTATAATCTAGAATATATATACATATATATATATATATATATATATATATATATATATATATATATATATATATGTGGAGTGTAATCGTCACTGTTTCGATTAGTTAAGGAGGAAAATATCGTGGGTGTGTCAGTGGATTGTGGGCTTTAATTAAAGTTGATTTCTTTTAAAATCTGTCAAGCTTTCGTGTATTTAGTTTTTTACACATCATCAGGACACTGAAGTAAAAATACAAATAATTTTACAAGTGTATAAAATAATTTGATTTTTAAAAAAACTTACGTTTTGGTGAAGTTGTTTATAAGTCATTGATTTTATAAAACAGAAGAATTTTGACATTATTTTAGTTAAAATTTACAAAAATAAAACTTATAATAATTTTGACTGTATCACATGTTTAAGTACGTTGTAGTTGCGCAACAAGTTATATTTTGTTTTTTTTTTTTTTTTTTTTTTTTTTTTTTTTTATTTTTTATTTTTTATTTTGTTTTGGTGTAACAACATTACACCAAAACAAAATATAACTTGTTGCGCAACTACAACGTACTTAAACATGTGATACAGTCAAAATTATTATAAGTTTTATTTTTGTAAATTTTAACTAAAATAATGTCAAAATTCTTCTGTTTTATAAAATCAATGACTTATAAACAACTTCACCAAAACGTAAGTTTTTTTAAAAATCAAATTATTTTATACACTTGTAAAATTATTTGTATTTTTACTTCAGTGTCCTGATGATGTGTAAAAAACTAAATACACGAAAGCTTGACAGATTTTAAAAGAAATCAACTTTAATTAAAGCCCACAATCCACTGACACACCCACGATATTTTCCTCCTTATATATATATATATATATATATATATATATATATATATATATATATATATATATATATATATATATATATATGTACTGTACACAATCTGCTAAGTTGTATGTGAGACTGTAAAGTACACCAATATTTATGAACAAGCTTCTTAATAAATTAAAATCTAAAAATGAAATTCTAAAAGTAATAATGATCGGATTACATATACGACTTTAAATTTGCAATAAGTGGTGTAGTACTTATTTACAAATACGTGTTACTTTCACTACTCAAGAATTCACCGACAAACTTTTGGTTTACGGTAGTGGTGGGAACCAGTTCCGGTTCGGTTCGGGTTCCAAAATTACCCGGGTACCCGGTTATTTGAATGTGTAACTACCCGGTTCTCGGTTCCGATTCCAAAATTACCCGGTTTTCGGTTCTGGAACCGAAATTACCCGGTTCTCGGTTCTGCAACCGAAACTACCCGGTTCTCGGTTTTGGAACCGAAACTACCCGGTTCTGGAACCGAAACTCATCGGTTTTCGGTTCTGAAATCGAATCTCATCGGTTCTCGGTCCTGGAACCGAAACTCGTCGGTTCTCGGTTCTGGAATCGAATCTCATCGGTTCTCGGTCCTGGAACCGAAACTCATCGGTTCTCGCTTCTGGAACCGAAATTCATCGGTTCTCGGTTATGGAACCCGAACAGATTGAGTCTTGAATATAGGTCGGAATATATGTAAAGTGCATACTAAGTGCATTCTTGCATATTTTTAAGAAAATTGAATAATACATGTGCAATATAAAACAAGTATGCATATAATATAAAAAAAATTGACAATTATGAATTATAAATTATTACTTTAAAGAAAAACATTTATTAAAAAATTTATGTTCTGCTATGTGTAATTTGTATTTTGTATTATGTTATATACATTATCAGGTATTTCCACTTTTACCACGGAATTTTCCCGTTTCTCTACCCGACTCTTTGGTGTGAATTTGCAGTAAAGAAAATTATGCATTTAAACAAAACATTGTCTATTAAACAAAAATGATGGATTTAAAATTTTTACATAAACAAACAAAATAATAAATGGCTATATTGATTGTATTTTAATCGAACTGAAGTCAAGAAATTAAGAGATATTCCTTTATATTACAAAAGTGAGAGATCAAAATGTAAAGATTAAAGCAGAATGCATAAGTAGCTCATTGAAATTCTAGGAAATATTTATTGCTTTGTCCTTCCATTTTATGGTCACTATTGTCATTATGTAGGTAGGTACCAATATCTTAGAACATCACTCAAGGTCAAGCTATTGTATTAAACCATTTTGAATGAAAATTGAAAATATATAATATGAAACTGAAAGTGTAAGTTGCAATTAGGCGGTTACATTTTCTAAAAAAATAAAAATTCTCCATAAAAAAATTAATATCGCTCAATAATATTTCTCAAATAAAACAGAAAATCTGTTTATTTCTCAAAAATAGCGAGGCTAATTTAAAATTATAATTGAATAATATCATTGATTCCATAACCCGAATCTCAAGTTCTATTCCAGAGAACCGGTACCCGGAACCGGAACCGAAGATCGGTTCTTTTACTCGCAACCGGAACCGAAGATCGGTTCCATTACCCGGAACTGGAACCGTAGATCGGTTCCATTACCCGGAACCGGAACCGATGACCGGTTCCATTACTCGGAGCCGAAGATCGGTTCCACTATCCGGGTACCCGGGTATCCGGATAGTTTTGGAACCGGGTACCCGTTTCCAAATTTTTCCGATTCTTGACAGCACTAGTTTACGGAGAAGTGCGCCAAAACAGTCGCCATGAATAAAAAGTGTCATCCATATTCTGCCTCTGAGTTGAAACTTTCAAAATTGATAAGTGTTGCTGATTTCAATCAAACTACTGTGATTTTTTTTATCCAAATAAATAATTTTTATTGGTCCACTTTGAAGTGCTTTTACAATTGCAACAAGTACATTAGAAAGGAATTATTGAAGATTACGATGCATTGCAACCTTCTTTATTAAGTGGTAAAGCATGGCAGATTACTTACATAATAACCTGTATACTTTTTTTTATTAAATAACGCAACATATTACTCACGGGCCATGAGTTTTCACTTATTACTCTCGGGCCATGAGTAATCACACGGTAGAACCAATCACAATAATCTATTATTCAAAATTGCAAAATTATTAACTATTCTTTGGCTCAGAACAATGCTCCTACGTTATATTTGTTTTTCAAATGTCAAAATTATGAATCTGTGTAAGTTAATTGAATTGAAAACAACAAATTTGTACGCCGTCGGAGTATAAATATAGAAAATGATTCAAAACTGCGCTGCGTATTTTTGAAGCGAAAATCTGAAAGTTTTGGAGCAAAAAATTCATTCCCCACGATATTAAAAAATCGTAGATGAGCATGATAATACCAATATCTTGCAACAAAGGTAAAAAAAAATATAAATTATGAACATCTAAATACACAAACATTAATAAAAATTAAGATTTTTTAGTTATACCTATTCAGAAATAAAAGTCGTAGAAAAATTATAGCATTCTACTCGCAAGTAATGGCTATTACTTCAGTCTTTTGAGTAATAACCGACACTACATACTCATTGAACAATATACTACTATCAACCTCATCTTGCTGTATCATTAGAACAACAAAATGTCTGTAATGTTATTAAAAATTGGCGATAATTTACATTATTTATTATTTGTACTATATATTAATTAAATAAAATGAAATTTCAGCGGGTGACTCAAATGATGTTTAACGGGGCTCGAAGTTATGGCAGACACTAAGAGCGTTTTCACACACACCGGCAAAACCGGTATCATATCCGGTGCAGTCCTATGGCGCTTTTCACACACACCGGCATTTACGGTGCAGTTGCGTTTTAAACTAGCATATTTTTGGCCCTGTTGGAGAAATATGAGTACTGCTCTTAGCAGACATTGTCTCCTTGAGCTATTGTAACTTGAAATGAGTCACTAGATTATTTTCTACGTTTTCAAATAAAATAACATCAACTTTACTCATTTTCGGTAAATAAATAGTACATCCTGAGTCCTGTGAGAACAACGATAATACTGAAGTAAAATTAAATAATAGTTCTCCGGCATACAATTTGTCGAGGGCAGCACCGTCTGCATATCCCGGAATCATCTGCCGGAGAGGTAAGTTTGTTGGATCGGGCTATTTGTGAAAATTCACGTTTGAATACATTGCATCCGACACAGGATCGTATAGCTAAAATAAATTTCGTGAAAGATAATGATCGACGGCGGGTTATTGGCGATTTTTATTTAAAACATAAATTATAAAATCGTTCACCGTCAATCATTTTGTTTTAATGATAATAAAAATTCGAATCAGTTTGCTTGTTTTTATGACATTTAAATCATTACTCTCAAAACATCGAGTTGCATTTGTTCGTTTTGACGAACCGTTAATTAATCTGATGAACGTTTCTGCAACCGGGCATAAGTTTGATATAAATAAAAGAATTGGCAGTGGAAAATCATTTCAAAAAGCCAAAGGTAATTGTAGAAAAGCTGGGAAAATTGATGAAAACAAGAAAAAGAAGATTCAGATAAAATCTAAACGATGACTTAAAAATAATGAAAAGAAAAATTAGAAAGAAATACACAAAAAACTAAAGAAGCTAGAGATGAGGGAAAAGCGACTATATTGGGATTTCTAAAAGTTGAAATAGATGGAAAGTTATGGAGATGAAACAGGGTCAAAGACAGACTAGAAGAAATCAAGATCTTAAAAGAATTAAAACAATCAAATAAAGAAGCTACAAAGCTAGCAAAAAACAAGGACATGAAGATGGAATACGAGAAATAGGAAAATATTAAAGAGGGAAAGATACCGCAGAATAAGAGAGCAATATGGAATATAAAAACATTAAATAAATATAGAAGAAGAAATAGCTGAAGAATTAAAAGGAGGGAAATATATTAAATATACATAACTGGAAATAAAAAGAAAGGAAGGGGATGTAATAAAGTACCCAATGGATAAAAGATGTACTAGTCGGGAGTGAAAAGCAATGAAAACGCGAAGGCAGGAGTGACTTGCATATGCAGAAGAGAAGATGAAATTTATATGGAGAGAATACTGCATAAATAAATTACTATTAGCATTAGAAATAACTTAAAATGGATACAATTAATAAAGATTTCATGATAGAGATAGCCTACGGGCCTAATGAAAATTCACGTGAAGATGAAAATTCCTAATTTTTCTATTAACTTCAAAGGCAGGAGGATAAGAGAGTAAACAGAATACAATAATATTGGTTGACCTAAATGGCAAAGTAGGAAATAAAAATGATGAAATATAAAGGAGTATAGGAAAACACGGGGAAGATAAAAGGAATACAAATGGAGAAAGAATAATCTAGTTTTGTATAAAAAACGAAATGGTAATTGGAAATACTCATTTCCATTTCCATTTAAGCATAAAAATAATCATAAAATAAAATGAGAAATGGCAGAAATGAAAAATCCATCCATCCAACTTCCTAATCAGTAAAGTAACGTTATGCTGACTTTTAAAGACAAAATAGAAAAGAAACAGGACATTCAAAGATAAGCAGGAAATAATAAAATTAAATGATACAACCAAAATGTGGAAAGGTCAAATAAATATAGAAGTGAAACATATTAAACAAGCAATACCTACTAAATTCAGTGGAAGAATGTTATGGAACTTCAAATATTACAAACAGAGCAGCGAAAAGAATGTGTTGGTTGAGTGAAACAATAAAGGATGTAATAAAAGGAAAAAAGTACAGTGGAAGAGATTATATAAACACGAAGAGCAAAAATAACTACGTACTATACAAAACAGGAAAGAGGAAAATTTATGAACATAATTAAGGACAGAAAAAAAAAAATCATGGATAGATTTTGGCGAAATGATGAAAAACGCATACAAAGTTAACCGAAAATTGTTTTACGGAGTACTAAGAAATGAAGAAAAGAGAAAAAAACTACAAATTCTGCTCAAAATCATAAAAATTATCTCTAAAGAAGGAGAAGAGATAAGAAAAGAGAAAGAAGAGAAGAGAAAAAGAATGATAAAACATAAATAAAATATTAGAAGTTGGAGGACGAAATAATAGCCGAAGTACTAAAAGAAGCACTCACAAAAGCAAAATTGGGTAACGTGCCAGAACATGATAACAACGGAAATGTTTAAAGCGGTCTTAGATCTAGAATTGGAAAATGGAAAGTACTGGAGATATGTTATGCGGACGACATTGTTATTAAAGAAAATTTGTTGTGACTAGCACAATACCTCTCGCCCTTTTCATATTAGGCTATATAATTATTGTATTTAACATTTCTGGTACCCACAAAAAATTCTAATGACAACTATTCTTTATTTTTCAATTTATTCTATGAACAAATTTCCTCCTACTCTTCTAAATGATCGAGATTCTTTCAATTCATTGACGAGATTGGCGGTATTTCTGAAAAGTATATGATGAATTATATGTATAGTAAGCGCGTGTTTAATTGACACTGATACTGTACATGCTTTGGCTTATAAATAAATCCCCTTTCTTTTTGGTTCCAATTTTAGATGTTGACGGAGTCTTTTCTTCGTTATAACAACAATTTTTGACACTGACATTTATGTCAATTACAAACATTTTAATTTCTCAACTGGCTTCCATAGGCTGATTGATTCATTATTTAATGAATTATTTTATATATTTATAATTCACCTCACGGGCACTCATTGCTGGCGTGGAGAGTGCACCACAGGAGTCACTTAGTGAGGTGACGCCTGGTAAGCGCCTACACGGTACAAATATGTCATCATCATTACCGAAATCTGCGATAAAGCAGATTGTGGCACACTCAGAAATGGGTAATATGCCGTTATAATATATTTATTTATTTATTTATATTTATAATTCGGTGTATCTCAAATTCTATAGAAGATATAATAAAAATGTTCAATGTATTGATAGAGAATTTTATATTCTTTAAAATATGTAATAACAAATTTCCAAAAAATAATATTTAGAAGATTTTTTTAAAGAAACTACTACTTCCGATTGTCCAATTGTTACGAAAACCTTTTCAGCTCTTCCCAGGAATATGTGATTGAGGTAACTGCAGTTAAACATTTAAGTCTTATAGAATTTGAGAAACCGTCCCTACACCATCCAGACACACACACACACACACACACACACACACACACACACACACAGACATTGTAAAAATGTTAAAATCGGATTCTAGCGACCTTGAAACGTGCTTATTCATTAAAATCTGGGATTTTTAGCATGAAACCAATACCTCTCTTAGCGAGTGGTAAAAAAAAACGAGAGCACACCCAATAGAAACCTAGAAATCTTTAGAAACCAAATAATAAATAAATAAATATGTAAATAAACCTCAAGAAAGCCAAGACGAAAAGAAAAAATCGATTGTAGCCAGCACAAGACCTCTTGCCATTTCCATATTAGGCTATATAAGTATTGTATTGCACTTTGCTATCGAATCGTCGTTTCATAACAAAAAAATACAGAACTTTACCCAAGTATTGTTTTTTATTGTAATTAACATGTCTTCTGCACACATATAATTCTAATTATGTCTACTTTTCATTGTATGAGGAAGTTCCTAAATGGCAGAGATTCTTCCAATTCATTAAACAGATTGGCGGTATTTCTGATGGATATATGTAGGCATTTCACCTAAAATTTCAAATATTTAATTCATGAAACAATAAGAAAGATTAAATGTACTTCCCAGAAAAAGCTATCAGAATGTCACTAAAACTGTAAATTTTTGACACTGACATCTGTCATTTACAAACTATGTAATAAACATTTGAATTTGTCAAGTGGTTTCCTTAGTGCTTTAGCTTTTGCGATTAGATTATACTATATATTATGGTGTCTTTATCTCAAAATCTATACAAGATATAATAAAATTTTTAAGTGTGTTAGATGGAGAATTTTATGTTCTTCAATATTCACAATAACAAAAATTTCCAAAAAATTATATTTAGTCGAATTTTTCCACGAAACTACTACTTTTGGTTGTCCAATTGTTACCAAAACCTTTTCAGCTCTTCCCAGAAATTCATAGTTAAACAAGTCTTAAGTCTTATAGTTTTTGAGGAATCGTCCCTCCAACATCCAGACATACACACACACACACACACACACACACACATATCATTTTATAAACATTACAATCAGATTCTAGGAACCTTAAATCGTGCTTATTGACTAAAATCTAGAAAGTGAAAACAATAGTGCGTATTTTACATTTTTTGCTTTGTTATACAAATAACTATTCATATATTCGAACATACAAGTAGTTATTACATATTAAATATTGGATTCAAACGAAATCAATACAATCTTTTATTCTAAACGGGTACATTCACTATCTATATATATTTCTATATTGAATTCATCAAGACGATCGGGGAAATTTTGTTCGCCTCTACAGCCTGAACGGTGCGAGTGATTTTAATTAAAAATTTTCTGGGATGTAGAAAATAATTCAACTTGATTTCCTGGTAATAGGTCATTTTTCTGTACGGTGCATAGTTTTTATGTAAAATATAAATAAAGGTCGTATTTTGGCTTTTTGAAACAATTTGAAATAAAAAATTTAGTCTTCTTTGAAAAATTTAAGACGAAGAACGTTTCTTTGACATGTCAATCAGAACATTTAAATGGAATTATTTATAAAATAAGGACATTTTGAAAAAAGTTAAATTCATAAACATACATTATGGCAATGGGCGGTTATTCCATACTAGTTTAAAAGGCCTAAAATATTATATTTAAAAATTATAATTTTTGAAGGTTCATGTCAGTGATACAAGTGCATTTCCAAAGTGTTGCCACACATCCCATAAATAACTAAGTAAAATACAAATATTCCAATGTCAAGAATTTGACAGCTCGATTGGCTTTTGTTTTTTGCTTAAAGTTGTCAGAACCATGTCGCGTTTGGTATCAAATGAAAGGTGACGTCAAGGGCTGTCATGCAGACATGTCAAAAATTTGACAGCTCGATCGGCTTTTGTTTTTTGCTTAAAGTTGTCAGAACCATGTCGTGTTTGGTATCAAATGAAAGGTAACGTCGAGGGCTGTCATGCAGAAATGTCAAAAATTTGACAGCTCGATCGGCTTTTGTTTTTTGCTTAAAGTTGTCAGAATCATGTTGTGTTTGGTATCAAATGAGAGGTATTGTCAAGGGCTGCCATGCAGAAATGTTAAAAATTTGACAGCTCGATCGGCTTTTGTTTTTTGCTTAAAGTTGTCAGAACCGTGTCGTGTTTGGTATCAAATGAGAGGGTTCGTCAAGGGCTGCCATGCAGAAATGTCAAAACTTTGACAGCTTGATCGGCTTTTGTTTTTTGCTAAAAGTTGTCAGAACCATGTCGTGTTTGGTATGAAAAGAAAGGTATTGTCAAGGGCTGCTAAGAAGAAATGTCAAAAATTTGACAGCTTGATCGGCTTTTGTTTTTTGCTTAAAGTTGTCAGAACCATGTCGTGTTTGGTATCAAATGAAAGGAAACGTCAAGGGCTGCCATGCAGAAATGTCAAAAATTTGACAGCCCGATCGACTTTTGTTTTTTGCTTAAAGTTGTCAGAACCATGTCGTGTTTGGTATGAAATGAAAGGTATTGTCAAGGGCTGCTAAGCAGAAATGACAAAAATATGACAGCTCGATCGGCTTTTGTTTTTTGCTTAAAGTTGTCAGAACCATGTCGTGTTTGGTATGAAAAGAAAGGTATTGTCAAGGGCTGCTAAGCAGAAATGTCAAAAATATGACAGCTCGGTCGGCTTTTGTTTTTTGCTTAAAGTTGTCAGAACCATGTCGTGTTTGGTATGAAATGGAAGGTATTGTCAAGGGCTGCTAAGCAGAAATGTCAAAAATTTGACAGCTCGGTCGGCTTTTGTTTTTTGCTTAAAGTTGTCAGAACCATGTCGTGTTTGGTATTAAATGATAGGTAACGTCAAGAACTGCCATGCAGAAATGTCAAAAATTTGACAACTTGGTCGGCTTTTGTTTTTTGCATAAAGTTGTTAGAATCATGTCGTGTTTGGTTGGGCATATTGCGTGGGCAGGTTACGTGAGCAGTTTGGGTGGGCAGGTTACGTGGGCAGTTTGGGTGGGCAGGTTGCGTGGGCATTTTGGTTGGGCAGGTTGCGTGGGCAGTTTGGATGGGCAGGTTGCGTGGGCCGTTTGGGTGGGCAGGTTGCGTGAGCAGTTTGGGTAGGCAGGTTGCGTGGGCTGTTTGGGTGGGCGTGAAAAAAATATTTTGAAAGACTCATAGCGTTAGCACTTTACGTTTAAATTGTTCCTAGACGGATTGGACGTACGTAAAACTATTATAAAACACTATCGGCGGAGCCCTAGGGTATACTCGGCGTAGCCGAGTTTACGCTAGTCTTTTATTCTAAACGGGTACATTCACTATCTATATTTGAATTCATCAAGACGATCGGGGAAATTTTATTCGTCTCTACAGCTTAAACGCACCGATTGATTTTAATGAAAATTTTTCTGGGATGTAGAGAATAACTCAACTTGATTTCCTGGTAATAGGTCATTTTTCTGTACGGTGCATAGTTTTTGTGTAAAACATTTTTAAAGGTCGTATTTTGGCTTTTTGAAACAATTTTGAAATCAAAAATTTAGTCTTCTTTGAAAAATTTAAGACGAAAAACGTTTCTTTGACATGTCAATCAGCTCGATCGGCTTTTGTTTTTTGCTTAAAGTTATCAGAACCATGTCGTGTTTGGTATCAAATGAGAGGTATAGTCAAGGGCTGCCATGCAGAAATGTTAATAATTTGACAGCTCGATCGGCTTTTGTTTTTGCTTAAAGTTGTCAGAACCATATCGTGTTTGGCATCAAATGAGAGGTATCGTCAAGGGCTGCCATGCAGAAATGTCAAAAATTTGACAGCTCGGTCGGCTTTTGTTTTTTGCTTAAAGTTGTCAGAACCATGTCGTGTTTGGTATCAAATGAAAGGTAACGTCAAGGGCTGTCATGCAGAAATGTCAAAAAATTGACAGCTCGATCGGATTTTGTTTTTTGCTTAAAGTTGTCGGAACCATGTCGTGTTTGGTATCAAATGAGAGGTATCGTCGAGGGCTATCATGCATAAATGTCAAAATTTTGACAGCTCGATCGGCTTTTGGGTGGGCAAGTTGCGTAAGCAGTTTGAGTGGGCAGGTTGCGTGGGCATTTTGGGTGGGCAGGTTGCGTGGGCAGTTTGAGTGGGCAGGTTGGGTGGGCAGGTTGCGTGGGCATTTTGGGTGGGCAGGTTGCGTGGGCTGTTTGGGTGGGCAGGTTGCGTGGGCATTTTGGGTGGGCAGTTTGGATGGGCAGGTTGCGTGGGTCGTTTGGGTGGGCAGGTTGCGTGGGCTGTTTGGTTGGGCGGGAAAAAAATATTTTGAAAGACTCTTAGCGGCAGCACTTTGCGTTTAAATTGTTCCTAGACGGATTGCACGTACGTAAAACTTTTATAAAACACTATTGGCGGAGCCCTAGGGAATACTCGGCGTAGCCGAGTTTTCGCTAGTCTTTTATTCTAAACGGGTACATTCACTATCTATATTTGAATTCATCAAGACGATCGGGGAAATTTTATTCGTCTCTACAGCTTAAACGCACCGATTGATTTTAATGAAAATTTTTCTGGGATGTAGAGAATAACTCAACTTGATTTCCTGGTAATAGGTCATTTTTCTGTACGGTGCATAGTTTTTGTGTAAAACATTTTTAAAGGTCGTATTTTGGCTTTTTGAAACAATTTTGAAATCAAAAATTTAGTCTTCTTTGAAAAATTTAAGACGAAAAACTTTTCTTTGACATGTCAATCAGAACATTTAAATGGAATTATTTATAAAATAAGGACATTTTGAAAAAAGTTAAATTCATAAACATACATTATGGCAATGGGCGGTTATTCCATAGTAGTTTAAAAGACCTAAAACATTATATTTAAAAATTAAACTTTTTGAAGGTTCATGTCCGTGATTCATGTACATTTCCAAATTGTTGCCAAACATCCCATAAATAACTAAGTAAAAAACAAATATTCCAATGTCAGGAATTTCAAAGCCCCATCGTCTTTTGTTTTTTGTTTAAAGTTGTCAGAACCATGTCGTGTTTGGTATCAAATGAAAGGTAACGTCAAGGGCTGTCATGCAGAAATGTCAAAAATTTGAAAGCTCGATCGGCTTTTGTTTTGTGTATAAAGTTGTCAGAACTATGTCGTGTGTGGTATCAAGTGAAAGGTAACGTCAAGGGCTGTTATGCAGAAATGTCAAAAATTTGACAGTTCGATCGGCTTTTGTTTTTTGTTTAAAGTTAATAGAAACATGTCGTGTTTGGTATCAAATGAGAAGGTTCGTCAAGGGCTGCTATGCAGAAATGTCAAAAATTTGACAGCTCCATCGGCTTTTGTTTTTTGCTTTAAAGTTGTTAGAATCATGTCAAGTTTGGTATCAAATGAGAGGTATCGTCAAGGGCTGTCATGCAGAAATGTCAAATATTTGATAGCTCGGTCGGCTTTTGTTTTTTGCTTAAAGTTGTTAGAATCATGTCGTGTTTGGTATCAAATGAAAGGTAAAGTCAAGGGCTGTCTTGCAGAAATGTCAAAAATTTAGCAGCTCGATCGGCTTTTGTTTTTTGCTTAAAGTTGTCAAAACCATGTCGTGTTTGGTAACAAATAAAAGGTAACGTCAAGGGCTGTCATGCAGAAATGTCAAAATTTTGACAGCTCGATCGGCTTTTGTTTTTTCATAAAGTTGTTAGAATCATGTCGTGTTTGGTATCAAATGAAAGGTAACGTCAAGGGCTGTCTTGCAGAAATGTCAAAAATTTGGCAGCTCGATCGGCTTTTGTTTTTTGCTTAAAGTTGTCAAAACCATCTCGTGTTTGGTAACAAATGAAAGGTAACGTCAAGGGCTGTCATGCAGAAATGTCAAAATTTTGACAGCTCGATCGGCTTTTGTTTTTTGCTAAAAACTGTCAGAACCATGTCGTGTTTGGTAGCAAATGAAAGGTAACATTAAGGGCTATCATGCAGAAATGTCAAAAATTTGAGAGCTTGATCGGCTTTTGTTTTTTGCTTAAAGTTGTCAGAACCATGCCGTGTTTGGTAACAAATGAAAGGTAAAGTCAAGGGCTGTCATGCAGAAATGTCAAAAATTTAAGAGCTTGATCGGCTTTTGTTTTTTGCATAAAGTTCTCAAAATCATATCGTGTTTGGTAATAAATGAAAGGTAACGTCAAGGGCTGTCATGCAAAATGTCAAAAATTTGACAGCTCGATCGGCTTTTGTTTTTTGCTTAAAGTTGTCAGAACCATGACGTGTTTGGTATCAAATGAAAGGTAACATCAAGTGCTGTCATGCAGAAATGTCAAAACAGGTTGCGTGGGTAGTTTTAGTGGGCATTTTGGGTGGGCAGGTTGCGTGGGCAGTTTGGGTGGGCGTGAAAAAATATTTTGAAAGACTCATAGCGTTAGCACTTTACATTTAAATTGTTTCTAGACGGATTGGACGTACGTAATACTATCAAAAAACACTATTGGCGGAGCCCTAGGGAATACTCGGCGTAGCCGAGTTTTCGCTAGTCCTTTTACTAAATATTGAACTAAAATTGTTCATTTATTTTATTGCTACAAATGGCAGATGCTTCAAATAAAATAAAATTATACTACATGTTCTATTTTAAAAAGTTAGATAGGTATTCAGTTTGTAATTAAAATTAAACTTCTCGAAATAATGCTATCATACAACGAGTACGACACGTATGTCGTATAATTGAGTTTTTTAAACTAAGCATTTCCAATAATTTAAATTTTCAGAAAAAAAAACTCATTTTAAAACCTTTCTATGTATGAATCAGGTAATATTTCTCCGTACGTACAATAAGCACTGTAGGAAATTTGCATTTACCTGGTAATAATTATGAAAATGAGGATGGAAATAATGTTTAAAAAATAAAATTAGGTATATTTTTCAACTTTTTATTATTTTGGTAATTGTTTTACCAAATAATTTTCAATTCAGTGTAGGATTAATTTGAATCTTGTAGAATCATAAATGTGAACCCTTATATTTTTGCGAATTGCCTGGTGCCTGACAAATTTTGAACAGTATGACGGGACCAAAATTTGACATTATGGCAGCAATAAACGGAAACTTCAATAAATGGACTTGCTCAATCCTTGAGGGAAGCCCCTCTCTATATCGAGAAGTATTTTTTAATAAAATGGATTACGATTTTTTCGAATTTGTTTAGTACGTACAGAATGAACAAGCCTTTCCACCAATTCCACACTAATTGTGTACAATATTATTTAATTATTGTTATGTTTTTCTCTTTTTAGTCACATTTTACGATATTATAGTAACACATTAGAAAAATACACCAACATAGAATTGTTGCAGAGGTACTGCTTTAATAGAAACACTATTCAGAATATGATTCTTCCTATAGTTTACCCTCTCTTAACACCATACAAAACACCAATCGTAGTTTACCTATTCCGTCATTGTTTAAATTGCTTACTGCATTACGATTCTATGCAGCCGGCAGTTTCCAAGTGTATCGTATCTACTGGACTTTTTTTTCTTTATAAGTATTAATTTATAGAAAACATGTGAAGATCTATAACATCATAAGCCAGCCATCAGTGAGTAATTTCAGAAATTTCTGAAATAATTTCACGACATCTATGCCAATACATAAAATTTCCAGAACTACAAGAAGAAATTACTGCAAATCACAATCTATTTTTTTAAATGGCGGGTTTTGCTTGTGTAACTGGATGTGCTGATGAGACCCACGTAAAGAAGTTTCCGCTGTGACTGGCTTCAAAGATCCAAATTCTGTCCAGCAGAACCGAATTATGGTTTATTCAAATGGAATACATCTCTACATCTCTTTTCACACCGGATTTCTTCCGAGATTGTCGAAATCAACGAAACGTCTGGGCCCAGTGTGTAATACTTTTTATATATGTCATATCTGCCTTTTATTCAAGACAACAATTTTTTAATCTTAGGTGATTTCAATATCTCTGAACTTAAATGTAACATTAATTCTCACAAAATGAATAACTTTTATTCCTTACTTGAGTATTTTGATGCTGGTCAATTCAACCAAGTTAAAAATTCGAATGGTCGATTGCTTGATATTGTTATCAGTAATACGGATTGTAGTGTGACTCATTCGACCGATTTATTGTTCAATATAGAATATCCTATGCATCATCCCGCTCTCAATATTGTTATTAATACGAACATACCGAAAAATATTAAGAGTACAGTTACAAACACTTATTCATATAATTTCAGGAAAGCTGACTTTTTCAAGCTTTATTCACTCATTAATTCTTATGATTGGAACTGCCTTGATACTTTTTCGGACGTGAACCTAGCATGTGATTTTTTTTACTCCACTTAAACTGAATTCTCTTAAGCGTTATCCACCTTGGTTTGATAATGACATTAAATCAATGATTAGAACTAAAAATAAACTTAGAGCGCAGCACAATAAATTTCCTTTCGATGTTAGTATAACAGCTAAATTTAGTAAAATACGAGCTGACCTTAAATCTCGTAGATCTTCTCATAAAAACTACACGAAAGCTTGTGAGAATTCACTTAAGTCCGACCCCAAGAAATTCTGGAGCTATGTTAACTCCAACAGTAAAATATCCACTTTACCTAACTCTATATTGTATAATGACGTCACACTTGATACTCCGAATGATATATCTAATGCTTTTGCCTCCTTCTTTCAGTCTGTTTACACTACATCTTCTTGTATCCCATCCAATACCATGATAGATGTTACTTGAGATCTAGTTTCCCTACCTACCTTTTCTATTCCAGACATTGAAAAAGCTTTAAAACACTTAAACCAACCTTCTCCTCTGGCCCTGACCTTATTCCTAATTTACTAATCAGGGATTGTGCCCAATCTCTGTCTCAAGCCCTTTTTCACATATTTAATCTTGTGTAAATTCAGCTTAGAAACTCACTAGAATTACTCCAATCTTAAAATCAGATAATGTTAACAATATTAACAACTATCGCCTTATTACCATCCTTTGCAATTTTAGCAAAATTTTTGAAAAGCTAATTTATTCTAGTTTGTATCCCTAAGTCAAAAATAAAATCTCTATTTTCCAACATGGCTTCGTGGAAAAAAGATCTACTGCCTCTAATCTAATGTATTTCACGCACAAAGTATCAACAGTTCTTGATAACAAAGGCCAAGTTGACTGTGTTTACACAGATTTTTCTAAGGCTTTCGACAGAATTGATCACGGTATTCTGATTGGTAAACTTCATTCTTTCTCTTTCTCCCCTCACCTTGTATCACTTATAACTTCCTATCTTCATCAACGAGAACTGTTTGTCAACTATCAAGGTCATACATCCTTTCACTTCACTGCATCGTCAGGAGTCCCTAAGGGTTCTAACTTAGGCCCTTTACTTTTTCTCCTTTTCATCAATGACATCGCCAATGTTATCGAGTGTGAGAAACTTTATTTGCTGATGATTTAAAAATCTTTTACAATATAAATACCATTGATGATAATGTGAAACTTCAGAATGACCTCAATAAAATATCAGCGTGGTGCACAATTAACAATCTCCACCTGAATCTTGCTAAATACTCTATCTTACTTTTACTAGAAAATTAAAACCCAAACTTTACAATTATTCAATTAATAGTACATCTCTCACTAGAGTTAATTCTGTTAAAGATTTGGGTGTGATTTTCGATGAAAAATTAATTTTCGTAAGTCATTACAATACTATCTATAAATCTGCTATCAGAATGCTGTGCTTCGTAATTAGGAATACGAAATCATTTAACAATATACATGCCATCATATCTATTTACTTCTCTTTTGTGCGTTCGAAGTTAGAATATTGTAATATAGTGTGGCATCCGATCTATGAAGCTTATCATAACACTATTGCAGCAGTCCAAAAACAGTTTCTGAAATTTATATATTTTAAGGCTTTTAATCTCTATCCTGATAGAACAATCTCTTATCTAGAACTTTTGTCTATGTTTAATGTGAAAAGTCTTTATGAACGGCGTGAAATTAATATAGTGAGGTACCTGTCTAAGTTGATAGATAGTACCGTTGATAACCCTCAATGCCTGTCCCTTCTTAATTTCCAATTTTTCTTCTATTCCAACTAGATCAACTGTAACATTCTATCTTCCTTTTGCTCGCTCTAATGTTCTGATGATCTCTCCTATTTACCGTATGTGTTTCTTGTATGAACATAGGTACTCACATGTGGATATTTTCCTTTACAAATCTAGTTATTTAAAAAAATAATTGCTTAATTTCTAATGTTTTTTTTACCCTAATTTCTGTGCTTTAAATTTATGTAGTTTTTACTTTCAACCCTATTATTGGGGTTTGTATTTAAATAAATAAATATATATATATATATATATATATATATATATATCATATATATATATATATATATATATATATATATCAAATATATCATCACGGCATATTACCCATTTCTGGGTGTGCCAGTATCTACAACACATGTAGACATCGGTAATGATGACGATATATTTTACCGTGTGGGCGCTTACCAGGCGTCACCTCACGGGCACTCATTGCTGGCGTGGAGAGTGCACCACAGAGGTCACTTTTGTGCCATTTAAAATTCGAAATATTTGGCGCCGGTCGGGATCGAACCCGGTTCCCCCAGGTTCGCGACCAGACACTCAGGTACGCGGCCACGGGAAAATAAATAAATAAGTAAATAAATAAATATCTGTTATTCATTTTGTCTTCATTATTGAATTGCATGACTGAAGTTGAAGATGTGGATGCATATTCTTCATACCTATTCTGATTATATAAAATTCTATTGCCGATTTCTAATTTATTTGTCATTGAATCTGCAACATAACTTTCTGCCACTGTTGTGGATTTCCAACCACCGTGCCTCTTTAAATCAAGCACGTCAATTCCTGTATCAGCCAAAAAAGTTGCTGACGTTCTTCTAAACGAATGCCCGGTATAAGTTTCAGGATTTCTCAGTTTTAAAAATTCTGCTATTAGAGCAGGAATTTTTTCAAATGTGTTTTTACCGACTGGTTGATTCACAACAATGTTTCAGAAAAAATCGCCGATTTTCACTATTTCTTGGCCTGCAACTTATATATTTCCTAATAAAATCAACAAAATTTATGCGCTGTTCTTCTCGGTTAATGATCGTAAAAATACGTTGCATTCCATTTTTAGTATCTGGTACTAGCGAAAACTCGGCTACGCCGAGTATTCCCTAGGGCTCCGCCGATAGTGTTTTATAATAGTTTTACGTACATCCAATCCGACTAGGAACTATATAAACGCAAAGTGCTAACGCTAAGAGTCTTTAAAAATATTTTTTTCCCGCCCACCTAAACAGCCCACACAACCTGCCTATCCAAATTGCTCACGCAACGTGCCCACCCAAACTGCTCACGCAACCTGCCCACGCAATATGCCCAACCAAACGGCCCACGCAAACTGCCCACCCAAACTGCCCACGCAACCTGCCCACCCAAAATGCCCACACAACCTGCCCACGCAATTTGACCACTCAATCTGCCCACGTAACCTGCCCACCCAAACTTTCCACGCAACATGCCCACACAAAACAAATGCCGATCGAGCTGTCAAATTTTTGACATTTCTGCATGACAGCCCTTGACGTTACCTTTCATTTGATACCAAACACGACATGGTTCTGATAACTTTATACGAAAAACAAAAATCGATCGAGCTGTCAAATTTTTACAATTTTTGCATGACAGCCCTTGACGATTACTCTCATTTGATACCAAACACGACATGGTTCTGACAACTTTAAGTAAAAAACAAAAGCCGATCGAGCTGTCAAATTTTTGACATTTCTGCATTACAACCCTTGACGTTACCTTTCATTTGATACCAAACACGATATGGTTCTGACAACTTTAAACAAAAAACAAAAACTGATTGAGCTGTCAAATTTTTGACATTTCTGCATGACAGCCCTTGACGATACCTCTCATTTGATACTAAACGCGACATGGTTCTGACAACTTTAAGTAAAAAACAAAAGCCGATCGAGCTGTCAAATTTTTGACATTTTTGCATGGCAACCCGTTTACGTTACCTTTCATTTGATACCAAACACGACATGGTTCGAACAACTTTAAGCAAAAAAACAAAAGCCAATCGAGCTGTCAAATCTTTGACATTTCTGCATGGCATCCCTTCACAAACCCTCTCATTTGATACTAAACACGACATGGTTCTGACAACTTTATGCAAAAAACAAAAGCCAATCAATCTGTCAAAATTTTAACATTTCTGTATTGCAGCCCTTTACGATAATTCTTATTTGATACAAACACTACATGTTTCTGACAACTTTATGTAAATAAAACAAAAGCCGATCGAGCTGTCAAATTTTTAACATTTCGGCGTGGTAGCCCTTGATGATACCTCTCATTTGATACCAAACACGACATTGTTCTGTCAACTTTATACAAAAAACAAAAGCCAATCGTTCTGTCAAAATTTTAACATTTCTGCATTGCAGCCCTTTACGATACTTCTTATTTGATACAAACACTACATGTTTCTGACAACTTTATGTAAATAAAACATAAACCGATCGAGCTGTCAAAATCTTGACATTGGAGTATTTGTGTTTTACTTAGTTACTTATGGCAACACTTTCTCTTATATTTATGTTTAAAATTTATTATATTTTTTATTAGTAGCTTGGAAATTAATTGGCTAACTTCACAGTAATGCAGTTAGGAATATTTGTTTTTCACTTATGGCATATTTGGTAACACTTATATACCGACTTCACATTGATCTAGTTAGCAATATTTGTTTTATAGGTACTTACCTAGTTACTTATGGAATGTTTGGCAACACTTTCGTAGTGGACATGAACCATCAAAAATTATATATTTTAAATATGTTTTAGGCCATTTTTACTATTGTGAAATAATTGCCCATTCTTATAATTTATGTTTATGAATTTAACATTTTTCAAATTGTCCTCATTTCAAAAATATATCCATTTAAAGGTTCTGATTGACATGTCAAACAATCTTTCTCCTAGGGCTCCGCCGATAGTGTATTATAATAGTTTTACGTACTTCCATTCCGTCTAGGCACCATTTTTATCAATTTCATATCCAAATTAGGTTCCATTTAAATATATGCCTTTTTCGTCGTTCAGGTACTATTTTGTCAATGGAAACATGCGTACTGAATTATAACCTTTTCAACTTCTCTGTCATAAAAAGCAAACAGTTTTACCTATGGATGAAAATATGTTAAAATTTAACTTCAAGGTTATATATGAGTTATTAATTACCATTTAAATATAGAAAATAATTATAAAATACCTTTAATTATACTACATATTATATGCATAACAATCGTTCCATAAAAAATATATATCCACTTTTAACTAATCTTTATACATTTCTTATATTGGTTTGTCACTAACATTGACATGTCAAATGTGATAGATGACATCGTTTTTCTTCTTAATTTTGTACATGTAGACTTCGATGTATTGTTTCAAAAAGCCAAAATACGACCTTTAAAAATTTTTTACACAAAAACTATGCACCGTACAGAAAAATGACCTATTACCAGGAAATCAAGTTGAATTATTCTCTACATCCCAGAAAAATTTTCATTAAAATCACTCGCACCGTTTAGTCTGTACAGGTGAGCAAAATTTCCCCGATCGTCGTGATTAAAGAAAATATATATATATATATAGATAGTGAATGTACCCGTTTAGAATAAAAGACTAGCGAAAACTCGGCTACGCCGAGTATTCCCTAAGGCTCCGCCGATAGTGTTTTTTAATTGGTTTTCGTACGTTCAATCCGTCTAGGACCAATTTAAACGCAAAGTGCTAACGCTAAGGGTCTTTCAAAATATTTTTTCTCGCCCATTCAAACAGCCCACGCAACCTGCCCACCCAAACTGCTCACGCAACCTGCCCACCCAAAATGCACACGCAACCTGCCCACCCAAACTGCCCACGCACCCTGCCCACCCAACCTGCCCACCCAAACTGCCCACCCAAAATGCCCACCCAACCTGCCCACCCAAAATGCCCACGCAACCTACTCACTCAAACCGATCGAGTTGTCAAATTTTTGACACTTCTGCATGACAGCCCTTGACGTTACTCTTCATTTGATACCAAACACGACATGGTTCTGGCAACTTTAAGCAAAAAACAAAAGTCGATCGAGCTGTCAAATTTTTGACATTTCTGTATGGCAGCCCTTGGTGTACCCTCTCATTTGATACCAAACACGACATGGTTCTGACAACTTTAAGCAAAAAACAAAAACCGTTCAAGCTGTCAAACTTTTGACATTTCTGCATGGCAGCCGTCAACGATACCTCTCATTTGATACTAAACACGACTTGATTCTGACAACTTTAAGTAAAAAAACAAAAGCCGATCGAGCTGTCAAATTTTTGACATATCTGCATGACAGCCCTTGATGTTACCTTTCATTTGATACCAAACACGACATGATTCTGACAACTTTAAGCAAAAAACAAAAGCCGTTCGAGCTGTCAAATTTTTGACATTTCTGCATGACAGCCATTGACGTTACCTTTCATTTGATACCAAACACGACATGGTTCTGACAACTTTAAACAAAAAACAAAAGCCGATCGAGCTGTTCAATTTTTGACATTTCTGCCTGACAGACCTTGTCGATACCTCTCATTTGATACCAAACACGACATCGTTCTAACAACTTTAAACAAAAAACAAAAGCCGATCGAGCTGTCAAATTTTTGACACTTTTGCATGACAGCCATTGACGTTACTTTTCATTTGATACCAAACACGACATGGTTCTGACAACTTTAAGCAAAAAGCAAAAGCCGATCGAGCTGTCAAATTCTTGACATTGGAATATTTGTTTTTTACTTAGTTTCTTATGGGATGTGTGGCAACACTTTGAAAATGCACATGAATCACGGACATGAAACTTCAAAAATTTTAATTTTTAAATATAATGTTTTAGGGCCTTTTAAACTACTATGGAATAACCGCCCATTGCCATAATGTATGTTTATGAATTTAACTTTTTTCAAAATGTCCTCATTTCATAAATAATTCCATTTAAATGTTCTGATTGATATGTCAAAGAAACGTTCTTCGTCTTAAATTTTTCAATGAAAACTAAATTTTTGATTTCAAATTGTTTCAAAAAGCCAAAATACGACCTTTAAAAATTTTTTACACAAAAACTATGTACCGTACAGAAAAATGACCTATTACCAGGAAATCAAGTTGAGTTATGCTCTACATCCCAAAAAAATTTTCATTAAAATCACTCGCACCGTTTAGCCTGTACAGGTGAGCAAAATTTCCCAGATCGTCATGATGATTAAAGAAAATATATATATATATAGATAGTGAATGTACCCGTTTAGTATAAAAGACTAGCGAAAACTCGGCTACGCCGAGTATTCCCTAGGGCTCCGCCGATAGTGTTTTATAATAGTTTTACGTACATCCAATCCGACTAGGAACTATATAAACGCAAAGTGCTAACGCTAAGAGTCTTTAAAAATATTTTTTTCCCGCCCACCTAAACAGCCCACACAACCTGCCTATCCAAATTGCTCACGCAACGTGCCCACCCAAACTGCTCACGCAACCTGCCCACGCAATATGCCCAACCAAACGGCCCACGCAAACTGCCCACCCAAACTGCCCACGCAACCTGCCCACCCAAAATGCCCACACAACCTGCCCACGCAATTTGACCACTCAATCTGCCCACGTAACCTGCCCACCCAAACTTTCCACGCAACATGCCCACACAAAACAAATGCCGATCGAGCTGTCAAATTTTTGACATTTCTGCATGACAGCCCTTGACGTTACCTTTCATTTGATACCAAACACGACATGGTTCTGATAACTTTATACGAGAAACAAAAATCGATCGAGCTGTCAAATTTTTACAATTTTTGCATGACAGCCCTTGACGATTACTCTCATTTGATACCAAACACGACATGGTTCTGACAACTTTAAGTAAAAAACAAAAGCCGATCGAGCTGTCAAATTTTTGACATTTCTGCATTACAACCCTTGACGTTACCTTTCATTTGATACCAAACACGATATGGTTCTGACAACTTTAAACAAAAAACAAAAACTGATTGAGCTGTCAAATTTTTGACATTTCTGCATGACAGCCCTTGACGATACCTCTCATTTGATACTAAACGCGACATGATTCTGACAACTTTAAGTAAAAAACAAAAGCCGATCGAGCTGTCAAATTTTTGACATTTTTGCATGGCAACCCGTTTACGTTACCTTTCATTTGATACCAAACACGACATGGTTCGAACAACTTTAAGCAAAAAAACAAAAGCCAATCGAGCTGTCAAATCTTTGACATTTCTGCATGGCATCCCTTCACAAACCCTCTCATTTGATACTAAACACGACATGGTTCTGACAACTTTATGCAAAAAACAAAAGCCAATCAATCTGTCAAAATTTTAACATTTCTGTATTGCAGCCCTTTACGATAATTCTTATTTGATACAAACACTACATGTTTCTGACATCTTTATGTAAATAAAACAAAAGCCGATCGAGCTGTCAAATTTTTAACATTTCGGCGTGGTAGCCCTTGATGATACCTCTCATTTGATACCAAACACGACATTGTTCTGTCAACTTTATACAAAAAACAAAAGCCAATCGTTCTGTCAAAATTTTAACATTTCTGCATTGCAGCCCTTTACGATACTTCTTATTTGATACAAACACTACATGTTTCTGACAACTTTATGTAAATAAAACATAAACCGATCGAGCTGTCAAAATCTTGACATTGGAGTATTTGTGTTTTACTTAGTTACTTATGGCAACACTTTCTCTTATATTTATGTTTAAAATTTATTATATTTTTTATTAGTAGCTTGGAAATTAATTGGCTAACTTCACAGTAATGCAGTTAGGAATATTTGTTTTTCACTTATGGCATATTTGGTAACACTTATATACCGACTTCACATTGATCTAGTTAGCAATATTTGTTTTATAGGTACTTACCTAGTTACTTATGGAATGTTTGGCAACACTTTCGTAGTGGACATGAACCATCAAAAATTATAAATTTTAAATATGTTTTAGGCCATTTTTACTATTGTGAAATAATTGCCCATTCTTATAATTTATGTTTATGAATTTAACATTTTTCAAATTGTCCTCATTTCAAAAATATATCCATTTAAAGGTTCTGATTGACATGTCAAACAATCTTTCTCCTAGGGCTCCGCCGATAGTGTATTATAATAGTTTTACGTACTTCCATTCCGTCTAGGCACCATTTTTATCAATTTCATATCCAAATTAGGTTCCATTTAAATATATGCCTTTTTCGTCGTTCAGGTACTATTTTGTCAATGGAAATATGCGTACTGAATTATAACCTTTTCAACTTCTCTGTCATAAAAAGCAAACAGTTTTACCTATGGATGAAAATATGTTAAAATTTAACTTCAAGGTTATATATGAGTTATTAATTACCATTTAAATATAGAAAATAATTATAAAATACCTTTAATTATACTACATATTATATGCATAACAATCGTTCCATAAAAAATATATATCCACTTTTAACTAATCTTTATACATTTCTTATATTGGTTTGTCACTAACATTGACATGTCAAATGTGATAGATGACATCGTTTTTCTTCTTAATTTTGTACATGTAGACTTCGATGTATTGTTTCAAAAAGCCAAAATACGACCTTTAAAAATTTTTTACACAAAAACTATGCACCGTACAGAAAAATGACCTATTACCAGGAAATCAAGTTGAATTATTCTCTACATCCCAGAAAAATTTTCATTAAAATCACTCGCACCGTTTAGTCTGTACAGGTGAGCAAAATTTCCCCGATCGTCGTGATTAAAGAAAATATATATATATAGATAGTGAATGTACCCGTTTAGAATAAAAGATGTTGGGCGTTTTTTAACTCGTAAATGCTTGATTTATAAATTATTAGAATGGTTTTATGTCATAGATGAGTAAAAAATAGCCCGGATTGATGTATAAAACTTAATATAAATTATATTTACGAATATGTATATAACGGTTTACATTTTATTCTTAGAAAAATGTGTAATGTTGTTTAAAACGATGTAATATGATGGAGTTTGTTAAAAAATAATTAGAAAATGATTTTATGAAGAAAATTTTGATAATTTTGTTATAAAAAACGTAGTTTATATGAAATTAATGAAGACAGGTGTAGGTACTTATTTTATTAAAATAATAACAATAAAACACATATAAAAACGTATGAAATACTAATAATGTGTAACAATATTTGATTAAAATAATGAAAACATTGATAATAACAATGGATTGTACTTTCTTATGCCTGAGTATCTTCTGACCGACGTCAAATTTTTGAATTTTAAATAGCATAAAAGTGATCCCTCCTCTGGTGCACTCTCCACACCAGCAATAAGTGCCCGTGAGGTGACGCCTGATAAGCGCCCGCACGGTACAAATATTATAACATTATAATTAAATTACCGATATCTGTTTCAAAATGTAGGTACACCTATTTTTTTTTTATTGAAATAGTAATAAAAAACATACAAAAATCGTATGATTTATTAATAATATGTAACAAAATATGTAAATAAGTAATTTTTATTTATATTAATTAAATACAAGTATATTTATCCATTAGACATGACTTCAAATATGACATATGTCAAATATAGATTTCCTTCTTTAAAAAAATCCGGCCTACTCAATGTCAATTTTGACCCAAAATTGTCTGATTTTGTAGACTTGAATAGAATAGAAAGCAATCCATGTTTTTGTTTTCCTCAAAGAATTTTGAACATAAAAAATTTTTTTACAGAAAAACTAAGGCCTGTAGTGAAATTTATGTTATTTTCAGGTAATTAAATACGTCTATTTGCTACAATTTAAAGTAGTTTTTATTTAAAATTTTCAAAGCGTATAGTCTGTAGAGGTGTTCAAAAATTGCCCGATTGTCGTGATTAATTTTGGGGGTCCTAGCTGGTTAGTATAAAAGACTAGCGAAAACTCGGCTACGCCGAGTATTCCCTAGGGCTCCGCCGATAGTGTTTTATAAAAGTTTTACGTACGTGCAATCCGTCTAGGAACAATTTAAAGGCAAAGTGCTGCCGCTAAGAGTCTTTCAAAATATTTTTTCCCGCCCACCCAAACAGCCCACGCAACCTGCTCACGCAACCTGCCCACGCAATATGCCCACCCAAACGACCCACGCAACCTGCCCACCCAAACTGCCCACCCAAAATGCCCACGCAACCTGCCCACCCAAACAGCCCACGCAACCTGCCCACCCAAAATGCCCACCAACCTGCCCACCCAACCTGCCCACTCAAACTGCCCACGCAACCTGCGCACCCAAAATGCCCAAGCAACCTGCCCACTCAAACTGCCTACGTAACTTGCCCACCCAAAAGCCGATCGAGCTGTCAAAATTTTGACATTTATGCATGACAGCCCTCGACAATACCTCTCATTTGATACCAAACACGACAAGGTTCTGATAACTTTCAGCAAAAAACAAAAGCCGATCGAGCTGTCAATTTTTTGACATTTATGCATGACAGCCCTCGACGATCCCTCTTATTTGATACCAAACACGACATGGTTCTGATAACTTTAAGCAAAAAACAAAAGCCGATCGAGCTGTCAATTGTTTGACATTTATGCATGCAGCCCTTGACTTTACCTTTCATTTGTTACCAAACACGGCATGGTTCTGACAACTTTAAGCAAAAAACGAAAGTCGATCAAGCTCTCAAATTTTTGACATTTCTGCATGATAGCCCTTGACGTTACCTTTCATTTGATACCAAACACGACATGGTTCTGACAATTTTTAGCAAAAAACAAAAGCCGATCGAGCTGTCAAATTTTTGACATTTCTGCATAGCAGCCCTTGACGAACCCTCTCATTTGATACCAAACACGACATGGTTCTATTAACTTTATGCAAAAAACAAAAGCCGATCGAGCTGTCAAATTTTTGACATTTCTGCATAACAGCCCTTGACGTTACCTTTCATTTGATACCAGTCACAACATGGTTCTGACAACTTTAAGCAAAAAACAAAAGCCGATCGAGCTGTCAAATTTTTGACATTTCTGCATGGCAGCCCTTGACGTTACCTTTCATTTTTACCAAACACGACATGGTTTTGACAACTTTAAGCAAAAAACAAAAGCCGATCGAGCTGTCAAATTTTTGACATTTCTGCAAGACAGTCCTTGACGAACCCTCTCATTTGATATCAAACACGACATGGTTCTAACAACTTTATGCAAAAAACAAAAGCCTAGCGAGCTGTCAAATTTTTAACATTACTGCATGGTAGCCCTTCACGTTACCTATCATTTGATACCAAACACGACATGGTTCTATTAACTTTAAACAAAAAGCAAAAGCCGATCGAGCTGTCAAATTTTTGACATATCTGCATGACAGCCCTTGACGTTAACTTTCATTTGATACCAAACACGACATGATTCTGACAACTTTAAGCAAAAAACAAAAGCCGATCGAGCTGTCAAATTTTTGAAATATCTGCAAGACAGCCCTTGATGTTACCTTTCATTTGATACCAAACACGACATGGTTCTGACAACTTTAAACAAAAAACAAAAGACGATGGGCTTTGTAATTTCTGACATTGGAATATTTGTTTTTTACTTAGTTATTTATGGGATGTTTGGCAACACTTTGGAAATGTACATGAATCACGGAAATGAACCTTCAAAAAATTTAATTTTTAAATATAATGTTTTAGGTCTTTTAAACTACTATGGAATAACCGCTCATTGCCATAATGTGTATTTATTAATTTAATTTTTCTCAAAATGTCCTTATTTTATAAATAATGCCATTTAAATGTTCTGATTGACATGTCAAAGAAACGTTCTTCGTCTTAAATTTTTCAAAGAAGACTAAATTTTTTATTTCAAATTGTTTCAAAAAGCTAAAATACGACCTTTAAAAATTATTTACACAAAAACTATGCACCGTACAGAAAAATGACCTATTACCAGGAAATCAAGTTGAGTTATTCTCTACATCTTGGAAAAATTTTCATTAAAATCGCTCTTACCGTTTAGTCTGTACAGGCGAATAAAATTTCCCCGATCGTCTTGATGAATTCAATATAGAAATATATATAGATAGTGAATGTACCCGTTTAGAATAAAAGATTGTTACTTTTATTACAGAATTTTTATCTTCAATATTATCAGTTCTCATCTTACATAATTCGTCTTTTCTACAGGCATCAGAAATTCCCATTATCATAACGACATAGAACAGATAAATAACTTCAATATACCTTAATAACTGAGTTAAATGAAATAATCAGTAACTGTACCTTTATTAACAAATGTGTAATATCAGGCGCTTCAATAAGGAATTTGTTCATATCGTCTCGAATAAATATACTACTCTTTAGGTTTCTAGCCATCATTTTTATGCTTTAAAAACGCTTTTAGTTTTGGATATTTGGAATTATCTTCATTATCATTGATAAAAATGATACTTTTTGAAAATGTTATATTTCCATATACCGTTGTGATTTAACTGGTAATAAACTGTGGGTTGCTGCATTTGCAGCCTCTTCTATTTCTTGAGACATGTTTTTAGAATCACAAATTGTGCACAAATTCAACTGACACAAGCGTGTGATTTTTTTTTTAATAAGTATGTTTTATTTTGTAGTCAAGGATACCTAATCTAAATCACAGCAACTCTCAACTCAAAAATATGTACTTAATTTTATTTTTTTTAAAATGATATGTAAGGTTTGACGAAAAATCTCATATGCACCTCGAGTCGTACAGTGCAATTTTTGATCTCGAATGCTTGCAACACCTCGATCTTTCGGGCCTTGGCGTTGCAAATTGCATTCTCGCCCAAAAAACTGCACCTAAGACTCTTGGTACATAAATAACTATTAGTTAACATAAAATTAAAATTTTAACCGAAGATTGTAAAACTGGCCCTTCCTCATATTATGCCAATCGGTATTGAAAAGATGAACATTTATTTAAAAAGATATTTTATTTACAAAGCACGAAAATGGAAATATGTACATAAATGTAAAACCTTAAAATAGGTTTCCTGAAAATTTTTATATTTTCAGTTGAGTCATAGTATACCTTTTGAAATTTTCTGTCTATCTAGAATATGTAGGTATATTTGTAAATAATAAATACAAAAATGTTAATAATGTAATGAGGTCATACAAAAAAAAATATATTGATATTTTTTATAGAATTAAAAAAATGACATAATTTTGTACATATATACATGAAAAATATTTAATATTCTTATACTTTTCATTCATGATATCATGATTTTCTTTCTAAACATTTTGAGTCTTATTTTGTGACGTCATGGGTTTGTACACACATGCAATGATAGTCACGCACACATGTACTCGTGCACGTACTGTACATGAATGTCAGCTCAGCGCAGAGCTGTCATATTTTTTGAACATAACCAACATTTTCAAAGTAAATATCTTTGCAACAAGTTGTTTTTGTTTAAATGTAAGTACAAATAACGAAATGTTCTAATAAATATAAATAAATACAAATAATTATGTGTGATTTAGATATTGCCATGGTTGTATATTATTGTTCTGTGCCGTCTTGCGAGAACATCTCGTTGAGAAGCAAAAACAAAGTTTTTGTTCGTATTCCTAAACCTCGAGATATAAAGGAAAGATGGTATAATGTAATAAATACTCCAAAAATTTTGAAGGGTAGTCTTGCTTATGTTTGTGAAGATCATTTCAACGTAAGTAGAACTTAATAAAAAAACAATTTTCGTTGATATACATTTGTTTATTTTATTCAATAAGTTGAAGAAGATGCCGAAAATCAATTTTCTGCAAATTATTTGAATTCGCTTCTACAAAATTAATTTCCATAATCAAATTATTCAATATAGAATAAAAACAAAAGCACGAGTACAAAATAACTTGCTGTCACATTTGCTTTTAAGTCAAATAACATAAACGTCAAACGTAGTTCCATTTTTATTCGATAGGAGGAACTACGGTCATGGTCGCAAACCCATGACGTCATTTGAAATTTAATATAAACTTTAAAAAATTATTTCTGTAAAACTAGAAACTTATGTGACATAAAATATATATTTCTGTAAGTAGTTTTAAGTATACTTTCAGAAAAAAAATAAATTGGAAAATGTGGTATGACCCCATTAGAGCTGCAATTTCTTAATATTTGCTACTTGATATGAAATATATTTTTTGACATGTGCGATCTGTCCATAGCAATTGGGTATTACTGAACTAAATTTATTATTGTAGAAAGAATATAACTATAGACTATAGCTAATGTTCCGGCGTTCCAAGTTTTATTCCATTTGACTTATAAATATATAATGAAAATTGGAAATAGAAGCATAAGTACTTTATCTCTACGAAAAGAAAAAGTTTATAAATTTTTATAAAAAAAATATTCAATGATCCATACATTATGAATACATTTTATCCTTTGAAGAAAAATATATGATTAGTACAATTTGTGTATACGAGTATTAAATATTTATAAATAATTTTATCAAAATATATTTTTATTTCACTGAACGAAATGGAATATACTAATACAATCATTTGCCTACTTTTTAACAAATAGGTGCTCAACTACTAGTTTCTTGTAACATAAACTGAACTAAAAATAAAGTAAGTGGTTTGAGGCCAATCAATATTAAACACAGTGTGAAGGTAATACGCGAAATTATGGTGTGAAAATGACTGATGTGTACATTGAACAATATTTTCAGTTATTAACATGAAATCTTACAGTTTAGTGCCGTTATAGTCGGTGTTTTTTGTGATTGTGTAAAATAAACATCATCACAATTCGCAGAAAAATATATGTGTCATCATACGGATTACGTCGCTAATATTTTGTTTTGTTTATTTTCATAAACTGGACAACTGACTGATACAGTAGTCGCTGAGTAATTATTCCATTAATTAAACATATATATTTCAAAAACAAATATTAAAAGGCTACTGGAGAAAAAAGAGTAAATAAAATATAAATAAGTATGTAATACAGAGGAAAGCGAGAAGTGAACATGAAATATAATAAACTGTTCCGCGTTGATGTTGATTTACGTATACATAAAATGTTATGAAAAGCGAGTTCCATATAAAATACTAAATGGAAATAGAGAGAGCTAATTGTTTCTTCCACTGCGTTATTTTTAATTCCCCTTAAACGAAGTCGGCGGCGAATTTTTCAGTTGATGCCACACCCACATGGTCGAATGCCTGTGAACTCTTTATTTACACGCGTTTCATTTACAGGACGTACAACTTCATACATTTTTAATTTTTTAAGTAGCGGTGTTCCATTCATTACGCATTCCGCACCGCCGTTTAATTAAATTAAATGTTCCGCTTGATTGTGATTAAGATCTGAGATACGTAGATGAGCGAAGTTTGCACTTCTAAACGTTCGTTTTCCACCTTGTCTCTGGAGGCGATTTTTTATCTTCTAGTCCCGTGTAGATCAGAATCGGAAAAAAACATCTTTTATATTCCGTGATGTGTAATAAAACTAATGGTTTTATACTAATTAATGCATGTAAACTTAACGCCAGACGTAACGTACTGCATTAGGGTGTAGTTATGTACAATTAAATTTGCATATCTATTAACTGTAATTGTGCTAATTACCATTAGGAATTCAAATTTTTACCAAAATTAAATTAACATGATTAATTGATAATTTTCAGTAGGGTTACATATATGTCATGACCAATTTAAGCTATGGTAGTTCTTTATTTCATACATTAAAATACACATACACGAAATTATATCATTTATTTTATCATTGGGACCCGTAGAATAGCATGCCTCACCAGCGAAATTTTAGAGAACTAAACTATTGGCGGCTACTAGGTACTGTCAACACTTATATTGTAAAACTCTAACATGCGAAATACAGCATTTCACCTTCTCAAATTAAATTTTAATAAGTACTGTATATTCAACGATTGCTGAAAATGGGCTTGCCATAAGCTCGAAACGTCCGTAATAAAGAATTTTACAAAACACGTAGACCATTTATGCATTTTGTTTTCACCTTTAAACCATTCAACGGTTGGTCCTTCGACTCCTTCTTCTATATATTTTAGCAGAAGTATGCAGAGTTTATATGAAAGAACAAAAGGTTAAGTATGAACAAATAACTGTAAATAAGGAACTTTTGAAACAAAAATGTATCCTGAGCCCACAGTCGTTCTGAACGCAGATGCTAACATGTAAAAAAGAAAATAAAGCTGTATTAAATATGTCCATGGAAAATAAAGTTAATTTTTAAAATGACAAAGTTTAGTAGCCAGAGATGAAATGCAGCTGCAAAAAATTTGAATAACTATTATCTCGGAAACACAAATACGAAAATAAGTGAAGATAAAACAATTACAATGGTCATCAATACAGGTAGGAAACAGCACTAGTTAACGTTAGAAGATAAAGAACTTCAGCAATATTTCCAATTTTAAATGGCACAAAAGAGACCCCTGTGGTGCACTCTCCACACCAGCTATGAGTGCACGTGAGGTGAGGCCTGGTAAGCGCCCACACGGTAAAATATATCGTCATCATTACCGATGTCTAGATGTGTTGTAGATACTGGCACACCCAGAAATGGGTAATATGCCGTGATGATATATTTATTTATTTATATTTATAGGACCTAGAACGTCTTATAGCTTAAGCAAAATAGGCAAATGCCAGGGGCCGTGATTCTGGGGGGCCCGAAAATAAATTCTTAATAGTTAAGAAAACATAAATTAATTTTCCAAATGAAATACTATTTTTACCTCCCGCTACCCTAGGTAAGGGAGGTATAGGGATCGTGCTAAAAATGACATTTAGAGATTTTAGTGAATAAGCATGTTTTTTTTTTTTCGATGATGTCTGTGGTATGTGTGTGTGTATCGTATGGACACGATTACTTAAATACTACCAATCAGAAAATTTTGAAAATTTGTATACCCATTCTATACTAATGTGGGAAGATCTCATTAGTTTTTAGTGTATATCGGATAACCGAAAGTATCATTTATACAAGTTTTTAACAGTTTTTCTTGTAAAAAATCCATTGAACAAAAATATTCAGCAACTTTTACTAATAAAAATTGAATATAATGGTACAATCTTTAATTCTACAATAGTAGCATTTAGTAATTAACTTGAAATAACTTTAAATATTAAATTATAAAATAATTTAATTTTGTACATCATCTTGCCTATGCGTTAAACAAAAACATAATATTTTAATAACAATTTTGACATATTTAAAATTTTGACATATTTAAACAAATGTCACTGTCGGTTGGGCAACCTCAGAAAACAGTAGAAGTAGAATTAGAACCAAGTGAAAAATACCGAGTATAGAGAAGAACTAGGCACAGAGGTAGTAAAACAAATGAAAAGAAGGGCAATAATTAAGATGGTTTAAGCACTACAAATAAACAGGAGGATGAAAGAAAACAAGAAAACGGAAAAGGTATCTGAAGCTAGGATGGGTAAAAAAAAACTTTGAGGAATGCTGGACAAGATGAGACTTACCAAAGAGAAAAGAGACATTTATTGGGATAGAGTGAGAAGTAGAACAAAGGATAGAAAGGGTTAAAAAGAAATATGAAGTAGATCTCTACCAGAAGCCAACATCTACGAATAAAATTCAACTATAACTAAAACGCGACACCAGAAATAATGTAACGGTTAAGTAAAAATAAACTAAAATGCTGTCATAAAGAAATTTATAATAATAAAAATAGCTTTTGTATAAATTAATTGCGTCGTTATTTTATTATTTTATTTAGCTTTGCAAAATCTAAATTTCCATATATTTTTTTCGCCAAAGCATCAAAAACATATAATACGCCCATCTTTAATAAAAAATACATTTTTTTCTACAAAATCTATTAAAAATAAGTATTTTAATGTTTTATTTTAAGATTAAAAACATCTTTTTATTGACATCGAAAACCAATGACAAAAATAGTTATTTATGATATGAAAGCGTTAAAAGTGATAGATCATTGTTACTTTTAACACTAGTGTTAAAAGTGAATTAGTAGTTAGGTAATGACAAATGGAAAAACAAATCGATATTTCTGATTTGTCAAAACAATATTAGAATTTCAAATTTTAATGAAAAAAATATTATGACTACAAAAAATTGTGTATGATACGTGTTAAAAGTGATTCTAATACATAAAATCTGTTTTATTGTGTTATGTGTCAATAATTAAATTTAATTATGGAAGGATTAAAAAGTAAATTAACTGGGCATACTTTACATAGTCAAACCCATGAAATTATTGGAAATATTTTTGACTTTAAGAAACGTGAATAATATTTGTTGCATTTCATTCTCGTGCACACCATTGTGTACTAAAAAGCCTTACATATATTTCTAAAGAATCAATATTCATTTTTAACAAAAACTTGTATTTGCCGCGCGCAATATTTCTCTCTGTCGCTTCGAACACTTTTCTCTCTACGCAGGGCATCAACGGGGACTGTCAGGTAAAAGAGTAGACGCACTGTACGTGTAATAAATAGAACAAATATTTTAAAAATGAAAAAAAAAACATTTAATAATAATAAACTGCTTGTAAGTACTCCAAACAATATTGATACTTCTATTTATAAACGGAAAAATAGAAATTACTTATTGAATTTATGAATATTTCTTATTTAAGGCAAGTATGTACAAACGTAAATTTTTCAAGTAACAACAGAAACTTTATCTTGTGCATTCAGAATGACAGCAATTTACTCTGATGACATTATTATCTCTGCGCAACATATGTATTCAAATAGTTCCACATCTCAAGTCCAATTACCCCGTAACATTTCATCTCGTTGAAATATTTAAAGTGGGGTAGAGAACGATTATCAGCCTCCTGGCGCTGACAGTTCTTCGCAACTTACATTTTGTCACCATTTAGCGTCTCGTTAGTAAGCTACCCCTCGAATATATTATAAAATTAATCCACTCAACAAAGTTTCCGCCACTGCATTATCGAACACCTCCGAGAGGAACTGAAGCAACGGTGACAGCGCCACTGAAGCCATTTGTAGTTGAAACGTACTTAAGCATTTAAAATAAAACTTGGAAGTTTATACATATAGTTTTTATTAGTCAGCAGTGGTAATTTAGTAAGGCTGAAATATAAACACTGGAATATATCTTTTGTAAACCCGAGACTCAACCTAAGATAAGCTCCTTCTATTATATATATATATATATATATATATATATATATATATATATATATATATATATATATATATATATATATATATATATATATGTACAGTGTGAACACTGAAAACCATGACATAGGCGTTTAACATGGGAAAACATTTTTTTTCAAATATTATCTGTCCCGCAAGAGTATAGTGGGAGTTTTTGATATGGTTAGAAAGATTATTTAATTTGCCATCGAGGAGTATCTAAATAGTCCTAATTTAATGCTTTATTATTGAAATATTTACGAAAGTATAGTGCTACTTGACAGTTATTACTTATAACTTACTAAAAACAGTAATCATGGAAACGTATTCGGTAGCTGACTTGGTTAAATCAAGACTCCATGATAATTTTTCACTAGTTCAAATCCATCCCGGTTCAAGTTAATATTTTTATTATTTTTATATTTATTTTATACAATGTGTTATTAAATAAATTACAAAATTAAAACAAATAATTTCTTTGTACATCAAGTATTTTAGTGACTAAATGTACAAGAAGTGAAATAAATATGTAAATTTAAACCAAATAAATAATTAAGTTTAGTTTTATGTTCGTCATTAACGCAAGCGGTTTTTTCAAATTTTAAAAAGATTCGTCTAGTTCGTTCATGGGATGCAATTTGTCTATCAGGATATATCCTAGCAAAAAAGCCTCGAATTTCTCATAAACTCATCCCTTGATTGTAAAATTTAATAATACTAATTTTTTCTTCTAATGAAAAATCCATTGGATTTACAAAGTTTTCGGAAAGAATGTATCGAAAAATGACAATAAAAGTCTAACACGTCTGACAAGCCTGTGTGCAGGTTTATTTATTAGTGATTACTTTTTGTTTTTTGCTTAATACTATTAGCAGTGATATAACAAAGAAATAGTATAGTAAATTCAAGAAATTACTTGATGTACCAAACTATTTACGTTTTAATTTTGTAATTTATTTAATAATGCATTATACAAAATAAATATAAAAATAATAAAAATATTAACTTGAACCGGGAGGGATTTAAACCAGTGAAAAATTATCATGGAGCCTTGATTTAACCAGGTCAGCTACCGAATACGTTTCCATGATTACTGTTTTTAGTAAATTATAAGTAATAACTGTCAAGTAGGATTATACTTTCGTAAATATTTCAATAATAAGGTATTAAATTAGGAATATTAAGATACTCTTCGATGCCAAATTAAATAATCTTTCTAACCATATCAAAAACTCCCACTATAGTCTTCGGGACAGATAATATTTGAAAAAAAAAAACTGTTTTCCCATGTTAAACGCCTATGTCACGGTTTTCAGTGTTTACACTGTATATATATATAATAGAAGGGGCTTATCTTAGGTTGAGTCTGGGGTTTACAAAAGATATATTCAAGCGTTTATATTTCAGCCTTACTAAATTACCACTGCTGACTAATAAAAACTATATGTGTTCACACTGTATATATATAATAATATTTTTACGATGATGTTCGTGTGTGTGTGTGGGTGTGGGGGGGGGGGGGGGGTATGTGTGATGTTGGAACCGCGGTAAGACTTTAAAAATATTTAACTGCAGTTTCCTTAATCTGACAATCCTGGGAAGAGCTGATTAGATTTTCGTAACAATTGGATAACCGGAAATAATAGTTTCTTTAAGAAAATCTCCTAAATATTATTTTTTGAAAATTTCTGTTATTATTATTGAAGAACATAAAATTCTACATCTGATACATTTAAAAATTTTGTTATATCTTGCATAGATTTAGAGATAAAGAGACTGTAATATATAGAATAATCTAATCGCAGAGGCCAAGGCACTAAGGAAACCAGTTGACAAATTCAAATGTTTATAACATAGTTTGTAAATGATAGATTTCAATGTCAAAAATCAACCGTTTTAGTTTTAGCTTTTTCTGGGAAGTAAATTTAATCATTATTATTGTTTTATTAATTAAATATTTAAAATTGTAGGTAAAATGCATATATCCATAAGAAATACCGCCAATCTTGCTAATGAATTGGAATAATCTCTGACATTTAGAAACTTCCTCATACAATGAAAAATAGATATAATTAGAATTTTATTTATACAATCTAATTGCCTCTTTAGAGGATTATTTTTATTTAAGTATTGGACTGACCTCTAATACTTTTTTACATATTTTTATATAACGACCAGAGTCGTTAGAATTGGTTACCCCGCGTGCAACCCAACTATTTTTTGTAAGTTTTAGGGCCAAATTCAAAGGCGTGCGTGCGCGTGTGTGTGTGTATGTTGGAACCACGGTTTCTCAAATACTATAAGACTTAAAGCATATTTAATTGCAGTTTCCTTATTCTGACAATTCTGGGAAGAGCTGATTAGATTTTGGTAACGGGAAGTAATAGTTTCTATAAAAAAAAATCTTCTAAATATTATTTTTTGAAAATTTCTATTATAATTATAATTATTATTATTATTACTATTATTATTATAATTATTATTATTACTATTATTATTATTATTATTATTATTATTATTATTATTACTATTATTATTATTGAAGAACATAAAATTCTACATCTGATACATTTAAATTTTTTATTATATCTTGCATAGATTTAGAGATAAAGACACTGTAATATACAGGGTGTTCTGAAAATGAGTGAAAAGCTTCAGGTAGAACGATTCTTTTGATTAATTCTAAGTCGATAATTCTAATGCAAAAAAATTATACGGCCCTTCGTAAAGCCGCACGAAGCCATCAAACTTGTAAATGTGCAACTAGAACTAAGCGATTTTTTAAAAATCTTTTACGTAATATCATTGCTCTTTACATTTTAGAAGAATTGTGTAAAATTTGATGTACGTAGCTAAACGTTTGATATCAAATCTTTAAAATTTTAACTCTTCTAAAGTAGAATTTTTTTAATTTGAATACTTACGACAACCATGTATAAAACAGTTTTTTGTTTGAAACAGAAATTATAAATAATTTGTCAAATTTTGACGTTTAGCAGTTGATGTTTGATTTTATAATTTATTTCTTTTTGTATGGTGAATGACACATTGGATAATTTGAATGTATACCTTTAACGAATACGCTGATATGTTTATGGTATATGGACTTTACAACGGGAATGCGAACTTGGCAAAAGAAGAATATGAAGCACGACACCCAAACCGGCGGCACCCATGTTCGAACACATTTGGAATATTAGACCAGCGACTTCGCGAATCTTATTATTGACTATTATAATTATTATTATTATTATTATTTTTGTTATTTTTATTACTACATAAATATTCAAAATATCGTTTATATTGATTTTTTTTTTTATTAATAAAGCAAAGCTGGTATCTCAAGTAAATAAATTCAATTCCCAATTTGACTTTCCACTGAGTGTACCTATGTCAAAATAATGTTGACATAAAATTCATACTGATTTGCATAGCTACCTGATAACTACTATAACAGTTTGATTCGGTGTTGCCAAATTTACATTTCTCGTGTAGCTGTACGAAGGGCCGTACAATATTTTTGAATTAGGATTATCGACTCAGAATTAATCAAAGAATCGTTCTACCTGAAGCTTTTCACCCATTTTCAGAACACCCTGTATAGAATAATCTAATTACAGAGGCCAAGGCGCTAAGGAAACCAGTTGACAAATTCAAATGTTTATAACATAGCTTGTAAATGATAGATGTCAGTGTCAAAAATCAACCGTTTTAGTGACATTCTGGAAGTACATTTAATCATTATTATTGTTTTATTAACTAAATATTTAAAATTGTAGGTAAAATGCATATATCCATAAGAAATACCACCAATCTTGCTGAAGAATTGGAATAATCACTGACATTTAGGAACTTCCTCATACAATGAAAAATAGATATAATTAGAATTATATATGTGCAGAAGACATGTTAAATACAATAAAAATAATATTTGGGTAAAGTTCTGTAATGTTTTTGTTATAAAACGACGGTTCAATAGCGAAGTGCAATACAACACTTATATAACATAAAATGGAAATAGCGAGAGGTATTGTGCTGGCCACAACAGATTTTCATTATTATTTTTCTATTTTTTAACAATCATTCATTATTGTTACCAAGAAACACTAGATAGCATTATTGGCTCTGTATTTCAAATCTTCAAATTAAAGATAGATAAAACAAGTGTTAAAATCAGTATTTTGTAGCACAGTGAGTAAAAGAAACCTGCAGTATGAATGGAAGATATTAATTTATGAATATTTAGCAGGGGTAGTATTGACAGATTGACTGATTTTCATCTCAATATTTTAATTTAGTTACCAATACTTGTAAAATTGTGATTTTACTGCTTACCCAATTCTTGGTGTGCAAAATGCATTTATTGACAATATTGACATATTCAATAGTACTTCAATGTTCCACAACTGGTGGTTGCGAACCCTACGAATACACGGGTTACTCCTGACAATAATCTTAAGCAGGGTTGACTTAATTGCAAGCCCGGGGTTTTCATAAGACGGTGAGCAAAAAAGGGGGTAGTACTACTGAAGCAGAAAGCACACTAGAATAACAAAAAAAAAAAACAAATAAACTTTCTTTTGGTAAGTACAAAATTTATATTCACTGTAGAAAAAAAAATGTTTAGCACACTAAAAATAATTTCACATAGAAAAATAAAAATTAACTTTACCTAACGGAACCATTTTTCTATTTTATGTGTACTGCGAATTTAAATAATTTCATGGATGGATGATTTTTTTTTTAAATTGGGTTCACAGGTAAATTTTTAAATTTACTGTAAAAGATCTATTCATCGTGGAAATATCAATTTTCTATTGTGAATATAATTTTTGTACAGAAAAGAGTTTGTTTTTACCATGTATTATTATTTTAAACTAGTATTTAGTATTTTTATTCTAGGTAACTAAATTTTAAAACCTAAATGGTATTCTGAGCGCCCGACTAAGTAAACAACTAGCTAGTAGCCCGACTATCATAATGTTAAAATATGGATTTTTGTCGGATGACTATAGCTAGTCGCTTGCTTAGGCGGGTGCTCAGAATACCATTTTGTTTTTATTTTTTTACATACATAATAGGTGTTTATTTTTAGTGTATAATAATTATTTTTACCTCCTGCTACCCTTGGTAAAGGAGGTATAGGGATCGTGCTAAAAATCACATATCGAGATTTTAGTAAATGACCACGTTTTAAGGTCCCTAGAATCCAATTTTAACATTTTCACGATGATGTCTGTGTGTGTGTGTGTGTGTGTATGTGTGTATATGTGTATGTGTGTATGTGTACGGATATTGTTAGTGCTCTAACTCAAATAATATCAGTCAGATAATTCTGAAACCTTGCATTTCTACTCTATTCTAATATGGAAAGACACCATTAGATTTTGGTGTAAATCGGATGACCGGAAATGGCACTTTACCTGAAGCTCGTAATGGTTTTTCTTCAAAAAATACCATTAAATGCCATTTTTCGCACTTTCGTCATTAATAAAATTAAAGATCATTGAATTTTCTACAGAAATACATTAATACTTTTTCTATTTATTTTACAGGTACATTTAAAAATCATTTTTTTTTTTAAATCCCGAAGCCTAAGATAAACACAATTTCTTTGTTATACAGTTCATATTTCAAATGAATGTAACTACAGGTGAATGTCACTGTCAAAAAACTAATCACTTCAAATTAATATTAGTGTCATTTTAAAAAGAAAATAGTAAATAAAGCAATAGTTATATGCAATGGAACAGTTTGCAGCATTACTAAATACGGAGGTATGTATTTAAATTAATAATAATGAAATAGCGGGAGGTTTTGTGTTGGCTACATCAGATTTTTTTTTACTATGTGATAACATTTTCATTTTATTTTTCGCCAGCAGAAAATTAAGTTTTATATTTGTGTATAAAATTCTATTTTCTTCTTTAGCAGATTTTTAAAAAATGAGATATTTCAATTTTAAATTAAATTATTATTTAAGTAAAAGTTAATGTAAGTTGTGGTTCTATTCCAAAAATAGATCTTTCTAGTAGCTTTAATTGCATATTTGAAGTTTTTACTAACATAAGCGAGATATTTCTTCCATTTTTGTTTTTTGTCTTTTACTTCTTGTTGAATTTCTTTAGTCCACCATGCTGTTTTCTTTATCTGTGTGTTGCAAATTTTCGTTTTCCCACATGCTTCTTCCGCTGTTTCTAGAATCACTATTTTAAATTCTTCCCAATTTTCAGTTAATTCGTTTTTGTTTTCTCTTGTTTATTTTCTACTAGTTGTTGAAAATTTTTACTTATTTCTTCTTCTCTTAGTTTGTGGCTCTTTATTTTGTACTTCGTTTTTGTTCTCTTCCTAACTTCCTGCTCTCTTTTTATTTCCTTTAGGTGGATTTTTAGCATGAAATGATCGCTTCCTATTTCTGGTTCTCTATACACTCTTACATCTCTAACTTTTCTTTTAATTGCGTAGCTTATCAGAAAATAGTCGATTATCGACTTTTCATTTCTCGATGGTTCTACCCTTGTATACTTGTGTACACCTTTATGTCTGAAGAAGCTGTTTGATATTACTAAATCATTAAGTATGCATAGATTTATTATTCTCTTTCCGTTGTTGTTTCTGGTCGATTCTCCTTCTGTCCCTAAGTGTCTTTCTATTCTCATGTTTTGGTTTCCTACTCACCCATTGAGATCTTCCATTATAATAATGTTTTTGTTTGACTCTTCAATTTCTATTTGGAGTTCCTCAAAAAAATTATCTTTCTCCTCTTTACTATCGTTTTCGTTTGGGCCGTGTGCAACTATAACTGTGAATTCGTTTGTTTTTTCTAATTTCAAATCTAATTTTAGTATTCGTTCGTTAACGTATTTTTCATTGCTTATTTTGTTCATATAGCTATCCTTCAATATAAGTCCTACACCCTCAGTTGCTCTATTTGTTAATTTTTGCCCTGACCAGTACATCCAAAATCCTTTTGTTAGTTGTTTTAGGCCTTTTCCTTTCATTTTGGTTTCGGTTACTCCTAAAATGTCTACTTTTGCTTTGATCATTTTTTCTATTAGTTCATCTTCTTTTCCATTAATTAATCTGATATTCCATGTGCCTATGTTATATTCCAGTTTCATGTCCTTTTGTATAGCCTTTGTTGTCGTCTTTCTGTCGGTTATTTGTTTATTTTTTATTCGTTTTTTGACTCCTTTTTTACCGGTATTACACCTTTTTCTTTTTCGTCCCATTCATATTGTTCGTCGTCGATTATTATCTTTTTATAACCTACTTTAGTCTTTTTACCCTTGCTCCTTTGATCTTTACTAATTTTTAATATTTCATTTTGTATTTTCTTTTCTTCCGTGGTGTAATCATTTTCAATATAGATCTTTTCGTTTCGTAGTTTATATTTGTTTTTCATTATTTTCATTTTTTGTTCCCATGAGTTTAGCTGCACCCGGTATGACCTCCAGTTTTCCATTTCAATTATTTTCATTATGTTTTCCGGTTTTGTTTCTACTTCGAATTCATCTTTAATCACAGTTTGTGGGAAATTGTTTTTATCCTGTTCCGTAGATATTTCCCCTTTTATAATTATGTTAAGTTTTTTCTTATTCTTCTCTTGTTTTTCGAATTTGTTTTCCAGATCACTGTTTCTTGTGTTTAGCGCTTCTTTTTCTTTTCTCCATGTTTCTTCTTTTGTTTTTATTTCTTCCCTTAAGCTTTTTATTTCTGCCGTGTTTTGTCGTATTTCAACTAACACTTGCGTTAGCAATACCTTTATTTCCTGCACACCACCCATTTTGTCTTCAGGATAGTTATCTTTGAAATCGTCCTGATTTGAGATATTTTCTGGAGATCTTAAGACTTTTGGTTTTTTACAAAAGATTTGTCTTTCTTCTTCAGTGCTCGAGTTTAGATCTCTCTCCCTATTTGTTCCTCTACTTATTGTTTTTAGCACGCCACTGGAATTCTTCAATTACCTGGCTCAGCTGGTTGTTTCGTTCTCACTTGTCACTATCGTCCTTCCACTGCTCTTGACCTTCACTCACTATCAGTTTTTTATATTGCTTTTAAATTATAGTTTCTTCGCTTATTTCACTGTTAATTTATTTCACTTATGATTTTGAGTGTATCACTCACAAACTGACACTTCTGTGATAAGTTTCACGTGATAAATACTCCGTAGAGAAACTTTTTTTTTTCACTCAACTCCGCGCATCAAAAAACACTAAAGACTACGAAGATTACAAATTAGCACGACAGAGAGTAAAAAACTACATTAAAGTTGCTAAACAAAAAAGCTGGACAGACTTCAGTGAGAAGATGAACGAGTCCTTCGAAGCAAACAAAATTTTTTTTGGGGTATGCTACGAAATATAAGGAAAACTAAGAACAACACACTACTTAGCATAAAAGACAAAAACGGACAAACTTTAGAAAAAGAAGAAGAGATCATGGAAAGATGGAAAGAATATTTTACAAAACTTATGGAAGAAGAGAACTACACAAATATCCTGAATCACGAGGCAAACACACTAGATCAAGAAAGGGCAGGTAACCTAGAAGAAATAACCGCTGAAGAAGTATACAAAGCTATACACAATCTCAAAAATGGAAAAGCACCAGGACACGATAACATAACTACAGAAATGATAAAGTGCTTAGGAGAAAAAGGTACAGAAAGATTATTAAAAATCATTAATTTGGAAGCAGAAAAAGGCAAAACACCGCAGGACTGGCAAAAAGGAATTATTACACCGATATACAAAAAAAGAGATGCTAAAGTCTGCAAAAACTATAGAGGTATCACCCTGCTCATTGTAGCTGGAAAACTTTACGCAAGCATACTAGAGTGGAGAATAAGGCCTACAATTGAAAATACATTAGAAAACACTCAAAGCGGTTTCAGACCAGGAAGAGGGGTCCAAGACTATATGTTTGCCATTCGACAAATATGCGAAAAGGCAAAACATGCAGGAAGGGAACTTTATATTTGCTTCAGAGATATGGAAAAAGCCTTTGACAAAGTGAAGAGAAAAGATGTATGGTCTAGCCTGAGAAAGAGGGGCCTAGGTGAAAAAACGGTTCAAGAGATAAACGGCCGATTTCACCACCGATTCCTAAACCGTTGCCTAGCAAGGAATTTCCTAAATTTAAGAACTGCCTAAACTGATACTTATCCATTTTGGATTTCACCAAACAAAGCAATGCCCAGCTAGGAATTACTTACGTAGGCATCGGATTATTAGTTACTTTTGTAATATTATATTTGCACACTAGAAATAAATGAATATTTTTTATAATTTATGACATTTGTCAATTATATTTGTCAACATTGACATTGGAAATTATGTGGAGATATCATTAATATTACTTTGAGGTATATAAAATATTTAAATTTTTAAAGAAATTTCCTTTTCAGATATATATTTATAAATTTGTATTACAGAAGTGGAAATTATAGTTGGAACAAAGATGAAAATGAACAAGAATAGAAAAATATAAATGGTAACATATAGAATAAATAATACAAAAACAGAAACTGAATCCTATGATTTCAAGAAAAAATTTAAAATATGACAACCGAAACGCATTTTTATGATATTTGGCTATGGCATTTTTGCAGAAATTATGAATTTAATTATATGTGAATACCCAATGTAATTTCCCAAAATATAAAATAAAGAATAAAAACTATATATTTATGTATTTACTAATTTTATATCATAAAACTCGTATAGGTATATAAAATTCTGTTTTCTAATGAAAAGGACATTTTTTCCAAAATCATTTTTCATCACAGAATTCAAAACAATTTGTTCTTTCTTTTCCATCTTGTGCATGTCTTTCTATTTCTTCGTTATAACTATCAAAATATTTAATAAAATTGAACAATTTTAATTTTGAAGTGTCAGCTGTCAAACGTTAGGAAATTCTTAGCGATTTGGGCATCGGAAAACAGATACCTAGCTAAGTAATTCTTAAATCAAGATAGGCGATGCTTAGCGGTTGGTGAAAACGAAATTTTGCTAGGTAATGCCTATGTGGTGCACATCGGACACATAGGCATTACTTAAATTTTAGGAATCGGTGGTGAAATCGGCCAAAAAAGCCTATACGAAACAAAATGGAACTATGTCAGAGTAAGAAACGAAAACTCTAAGGAATTCGAAAAAAAAATATGACTCAGACAAAGCTGCGCTCTTAGCCCGATATTATTTTCTATTGTTCTCGACGAAGTACTGAAAAACTGCCAAAAAAAACTCAAAAGCTATCCCTTAGGCTTTTGGAAAATGAATAAAATTAATATCTCACAGCTATGCTACGCAGACAAAGAATTAAAAAAGAAAAACATGACGATCAACGTAGAAAAAACTAAAATAATGACTATAAACAGTGTTGAGAAAGAAACGAATATAAACATAAAAGGAATTAGGCTAGAAAAAGTGACGTCATTTAAATACCTCGGCGTACTTATAAACGAAAAAGGAACTATTGAAGATGAAATAAGAGAAAGAACCAGCACGTCAGCAAAAGTATTTAACTCAATAAAACACAAATTTCTCAGTAAAAAAGATATACCAAAAAAAATCAAAACACAAGTGTTTAAAAAAGTAGCGACCCCTACCCTAACATATGGCAGTGAATCTTGGACAACAACGGAAAAACATAGAAACCACATACAGAGTGCGGACATGTTACTTCTGCGAAAAATAGAAGGGAAAACGAGACTGAACAAAATAAGAAACACGAAAATTAGAGAACAGCTAAACACAAAGCCCATATCACGAACAATCGAAGAAGGACAACTGAGATGGCTGGGACATGTTCAAAGAATGGGAGAAAACAGAATTACAAAACAAATATATGAAGCAAGACCGATAGGAAAAAGAAAAAAAGGAAGACCCCCCAAAACATGGAATCAAGAAGTTAGACAAGCGGTAGAAAACAAAGGAGGAAACTGGAACAGCATTAAGAATCTCACAGCTGACAGGAATACCTGGAAAGAATTCTGGAAAAGAAACCCATACCACCACTCAACTCAACACGCCTGACACCGAAAGGTATAAAGGCTTTGGATTAAGTAAGTAAGTAAGTACTAACATAAGCTGTCAAAGTTTATATTGTATTTAATTTAATTTACATAAGAATTAATTACAGTCACTAAGGCATGGATGTTTGTGTATATGATCCTACCCAGTAATTGGGATTTAATTCTGCTGCGGGTTTTTTTTAAGTATTATCTTCCCACGCGATTAAAGTGCTACTTGAGCCAGAATTTTGAGTAGGATAAAAGCTAATTTTAAAATCTACAATTAAAAAAAATTAAAAACTTGTATTATAAAATTTTTGTGTTTTATAAATTAGTCGCTGTCAATATAATTGAATTTATAAGCACAGCAGTTCTAATTTTTGGTAAAACGTAAATCTTATGGAATTTTTAATCTTGTCCAGTTTTGAAATGAAAAAAAGACGGCATAGGGATAATTACCTTGATGAAATTTCATATTTAAAAACATACAGAATAAACGAAGCAAGAGATAAAAATGGAGTTATGTTGATTTTTGTTTTTGCCACGCCCCAAATTAGAAATTATTCACACACATACGCACACACGTTGTATATTTTAAGAACGTAATGTTTATAGATAACAAATAATTATTTTCTTTATGTTTACGAGTAGGTATTTGTAAAGAACTAAACCATTAAAACGGCAAAAATAACTATGAAACTACCCATTACTAATTAGCGTCGACTGTTGTATGAATTTTATTTTACTATTATGTTGTAAGGAACAATAGAAAAACTGTTTTCCCTAGGAGCCTTAGTACGATGAAATTGTCCGTGTAAATAAAATTTTACGTTGTTCGTTTACGGTGAAGCTAATGTGAGTTATTGTTCCAAGTTGAACTGCTATCATTTCTCGTAACAAGGGAAATAAATTGTTTTACTGCTCCATTTGGAAGTTATCTATATTGAAAATTTGTGTAGGATATACTATCAACGTTCTGTTAGATGTCAAATTCTCTATAAATATATAAATGCAATATTACTGTATAGTATCAAAGTTTGGTTGGTAATCCGATTAATTGTACAATATCTGCCATACATAAATTAACATGAATGCATCTTTTGAGTATTCTTATTGCAATTATAATCCTATTCGAAATATACTAAAGAATACTGAATATTTTTTTTATTTCACAAGTATATTTGCTTATATTGGAATTGCAAATTACTGATTTTAGTTGCAGCCATATAGATTTTTATTTTTTATTATCAACAATACATCGATATAATTTCTGTAATATGTACAGTTTACAGTATGGTCACAATGGCTGGTATTATAAGCAAGCTACTAGCTAGTCGCCAAACTATCATAATGGTATAATATACTTTAGTCGGGTGACTAGCTAGTCGCTTGCTTAGTCGTATTACTTCTAGTACAAATCGGAGTAGCTAGTCGCCTGACTATCATAATGGTATAATATACTTTAGTCGGGTGACTAGCTAGTCGCTTGCTTAGTCGTATTACTTCTATAGTCTGGACGGCGAACAGATTCGGTAATGCAATTAATGGGCAGGGCCTAACTAGCGCAGTACAGTGCACGCAGAAGTCAGCTTTGCACGTTACAAATTAAGAAATATGAAACCAAGGCTGAACTGTATCTATCTCTAACCATCCATGGTTTTGGAAGTGTAAGGGGGGAAGCAAGCATAGTGGGCGGGACCGGCTGGGCCGTAAAAACCGCAACGTTTCCCCCACTCTAGATGTTCAACAAAACTGAAGATATTTTGTGCACCATTTCTGTGAATTAGGGGAAATATTACGCTTTGAACTTTGTACCTTACAGAGTTTGCTATCAGTAATACATACTCGTAAATATATGACCACAGAGGTGACAAATGAATACCTACTTTTTCCACTGCACACAACTTGCAATTTGCAAATGAATACTATAATACACTTTAATTAATTTCTTTTTATACCAACCGCCTATTTTATAACGGAATTGAATTTATCAATCCATGGTACCGTAACCGAAGCCAAAAATTAATATGTTGTAAATAATTTAAAAGATATTTTTTTCGACTTGAAAAAGTAAGAGTGTTAGATCTCAGCTTTTATTACTCTTAATTAATAATTGAAATTTGGCATGTTACTTCAAAATGAATTTTTAAATAAAATATTAATAATTTTTTATTTGAAATAGATCAGTTTAATTTTAATATTTGTTACTGTTTACGCGCGTAAATGCATGGTGCGCTGTTACAATAAAAAAATATTAAAATTGAACTAATCAATTTCAAATAAAAATTTATTATTATTTTATAAAATATGCATTATGAATCAACACCCAAAATTTTAATTCTCAACTATTAATAGAAGCTGAGATCTAACACTGTTACTTTTTATTATTTATTATAAACAAAAAGTATCCGATAATAGTGTCATAAATTTTTTTAACGTTTATCTTATATGTATATTATTATATTCCGTTCGCTGAAACGAGAGAATGTGGAACTAATCCTTGAACTGAAACAAGTCATTCAATTGGCTCAGCTCCAAAATTATCCTCTTTTGACCAATAAAATGACGTCTCTGTTCAAGAATTAGTCCCACATTCTCTCGTTTCAGCGAACAGAGTATAGTTTTGATTATTTTCAACAATTAGAATTGTATAAAATTCAAAAAACAGTAAAATGAAAGTAAATTTAAATACAAATAATATTGTTCACCTAAATCACTGATCAGATTTTATTTTGAAATTTTATAAATCTGGCTCATTTCATTTGCAGTAGGTGATGTGATAACAATGAAATTGACACAAAATTACAAATAAATGCATAATGTTTAAATTGCCTGAATAATGCAATTAAATTGTTCTTTAAAAAAACCTATTATAAACCAAAACACAATAAATACTAATATAATCATTACGAAATCGCTTTTTACATCACAATTAAAACAAATTAGTCTCTAACCCAATAAACAAATTTTTCTGACAGTTGAAATATAATGCATTTCTTTGAAATTTTGTAAAACATTAATTACATATCTATTATTTACTATATATTACCTATTAATGATTTAAGCACTTTTAGAAAGAACTCTACTGTAAACAAAGCTATATATGTAAAATTTCTAAATTATTATTATTATTGTTATTATTATAATTACACATTTTTTAAATATTACATACCCTTATTTTATTTGTTAATACACACTTTTCAATCAGCAACAGACTATTTGCACTTGCACAACAAAATGACATCGTGGCAGAGCATGCAAATAATTTAAATAATTATTTCGCTAAAAAAAATTTATTTAATGTCTTTCACATAATATTGTTGCACAAAAATTCAAATAAATGATTTATTTTAACCTGACATTCTTTTAATAGATACATATGTATATAGATACCTATACCTGCAGTATAAAAATTTTAAAAAAGAAAACAATACATATTTCTGTTTGCAAAAAAATTATTTATAAAAAATATTTAAAAAAAAAAACAGGAATACAAATTAACAATAAGAAATAAGAATTGATTACCTAATGACCACTTTGTACATTGATAATGTTGTAATTTATTAAACAAAATTATCTTCGTAAGTCTTTAATTGGAAGACCTTTGGAATGCTGCGGGTTGACCAATTCTGGTAATAAACATTTGAAAAAAAAATCCTCTAATTTTTCATTCATATTTTCTTTCCAAAACATGTCGTCTCTGTAAATTCTTTCGGTCTCTAATCCTTTGGAAGTCCATATTACAAAAATACAAAACTGTCTTTTAGTAACATGTAGTTGTCCTTGTACCTGGTAATAATAATCATGGTTTTTTTTCAAATGTATTTTGTTGTTTTTTATTTCAGCGAAAGTGATTTTTTTCTGTAGTATTCCTTCAGTCGGAGTCATATTTCTGCTTGTAGATGGACATTTTATTTCTATTATTCCATCATTTCCCAATAACCCATCTGGAGTAGCAGCTAAAAATGATTGAAAACTATCAACAAACAAACCACAGTTAGTTGTTTTCTCTTTTAATATGTCTTCCAATTCAAGACGAGCATTGGTTTCATTATTTTTGCCCCACCTGGTATGTTCATTACCTACGAAATCCGTATATAACATATTTTTTATCATATTTGAACAATGTGTTGTCTTTCTCATTTTACAAATTTTCCCGAACCAAGACGCAGTTAAACGTTTACTTCGTTCTTCTTTCCACTTTCCTTTAGGATCATCACTTTGAAGTTTGGTGTCATTCTGCAATTGTTCTATTTCTGCTTGTTTTAATTTAAGGAATTCAAGAAAAGAATTTTTTTTTAATTCATATTCTTCAACAGTCATAGGAATTTCCTCTGGTATCACTGCTCCGTAATCACTATCAGCAGGTGTAAATGACAGTTGTCTCTTACGTTTTCCTGGATTTTCTTGTTTCTTCTTTTCCATCCATTTCCTTCGTAGTTCCTTTTTCTTTACATAATTTTTGGTGTATTTTCCAGGACTTCTTTTTGATAAGGATTTATATATGTGATACGGATACTGTGCTGAATTAATATTAAAAGATACAGCTGCAGCTTCACATCTCGTTTGGTAGGATGCGCGACTAGAATAATTTACTCTTTTTCCACCAATAAATTTTGCAACAACTGCGTTGTAACTTTCTGCACAATTATTGTCCATATTCAATATTAAGCTTCCGGAATTCCTAGCTAGACGGTTTAAATAAAACTGTATATCTTGGTATAATCCACTTTGTGTCATTTCTGGTATCCAATTGTATTCATTCAAGTTAGTTGCATTTTTCTTTTTACAATAGTAAATGTCACAATGAGTGTGATCACCGAACACATGATTGATACTGTTGTTTATATCCATTATTAAATTATGTATTTTTATTTGTTCATCTGAATCTTCTCTTATTCGATATTGCGTAGCACACTGAACAGCATTACGTAATCTTCTAATATTATTATTTAAATTGTTTCTTTGTTTAACAGGCACAGAGTGTTTTTTCGAACTAACGCATTTTTTCGTTAATTCTCTTAGACGTGTGCAGTAATTTCTAAGCAAATGATTTTTACATTCTATTTTGCTCACTAACTTTGTGTTGTATGGTCTACACTCCAATAATTTTTTCATGATGCTACTGTCACCATCTCCTATTAAATATAAATACATGACACCATGCATAGAAACACTTTGTTTAAAGCCTTCTACAATAATATCCGACTCCATTGCTGTTGAAGGTTTAGACCAATTTTTATAACAAATATGCTCTGCTGGACTTTTATTCTGGTTTGAAGCACGCGAACAAATACAGCAATACTTATTGCGAATTCCTAGGTATAATATTTTTCCAGTCCTCTTGCCAATGATTACTCCCTGAAATTATGTACACATAAGTACCCAAATTTAGGTGAACGCAATTTTATAAATTAATTAAATAAATTACTCTACTTACAACACCTGATGCAGCGTCATAGTTTACTTTATACGAGCGTTTACACCACGCTCCATCAGCAATAACAGTGATGTACGGATTTCCATCTTCATCTACATCTCCTGCTTCAATTGCCAAACGTTTCTCTTCCTCTCCAGCTTCTTCCATTGATTTTAATAAAGTATCAGCAATGAGTGGGGCTATTTTCTTCTGGATTTTTATAAACGTGTGTTCGCTCAGGCAAGGAATGTTGCAGAAAGCAGAAATTTCTTCTAGTTGCGCATAACCACTCCCTGAAGAAATAGTCCCTAATACAACAGCTTCATTCACATTCATGTCTGTATCGTTATCACTGTATATAATAGTTGTTTCCATACACATTTTACATTTTATGAAAAATTTACTGTGATACCCATTTCTTTGTTCGTTTATAATTTCAACGTCATTAAATGAACAAGAAAATAAGCCGTTGTGTTTCAAGTTCCGTAGACTATTAAAAAACGTATTTATGTCAATAATCCTTCTTCCACTAATTTGAAATGGCACCCTTATACTATCAGATGCTTCATCTTGATGAGCATTATTTGCAGTTATTCGATTTTCATCGATATCAGAGTCCTGGCAGAGTAAATTCTCCATTAGAGGTGGTGATTCTTGACGCCCGGCACTAAAATAAAATTACAATATGTATTCAATCAAATTCAAACATGGTAACACTATGTAGATATAAAAAAAATATAAGAAGCGCGAGTTTAAAATGATAAGGTATTTGTCTCAGTATCTAGAAATATACTTGTATTGAAGCTTATATAACATTGATTGCCTTTTCCGAACAATGTTTAAAATATATAAAATAGGTACTTGCTGCTAAACTAAATTACCATTTTTTATTTGCTAAACGTATGTTATCGCCAAAAACAAAACGGCTATATTTATTTACCTTATATTATTGAAGATAGTACGCTGGTCCGGATGAATATTGTTTGTTAGAATTTCAGAGTCTTGGCAGAATGAATATTCCATCAAAGATGATGAGTCCTCACGTTCATTACTAAAATAAATTATAATTCATATATGGCATAAAAAATATAGTGGAAGTTTCAATTTTAAATAGTTTTTGTATATAAGTAAAAATATCTTATTGATGCAAGAACGTATTTATGTTATTGTTAATACACCGTAATTGGAATTACAAAAACGACTAACAATAAGTTGTGATCACAATCACGCTTTAAAATAAAAAATAATAAAAATCAGCAGAACTCAAAAATTAAATTACAATTACTTACATGTTACTAATCGGGGGTATGCCCTGGTCGGAATACTCCTTGGAAATACATTTTCTCATGCTAAAAAATTAATAAATCAATAAATTTATAAATAAATACTTAATTATTTCAAGAATAAATATTTTCTGCAACCCATATTTTACACTAAATGTTCATGTTTGAATAATAAAATCTAATAAAATTTGTTTTTAAATTAAAAATTTGTTAAATTTTGAATTGGAATTATCGTGAAAGTACCTACATTCTTACATTTATATTTATTGTTAACGGGAATTTTACAAAATAGGTAACTCGCTTTTCCAAAATCAAATTAATACAATTTTATTTGAAGGTCGTTACATATTCTGGTGTTGTACAAATTTGATAATAATGGGTTGGAAAATTGTTTCAAAAAATAATATTAATATAACAAGTACTTACAGATTTAGTGCTCGCATTTGAGCTTTTTTTCGGCGGGAACCAAGTTTACTCTTTGATAAATATGGTTTTTTTTTCAAGTCTCTATCTCCTCTTGCCATATTGATTCACACAAAACACAATATAAAAACAAAATATAACTCCTACTGCACTATAAACTTCACCAACGCCAAAACAAAAGTAACACGTTTTCAATCTTTTTGTCCTTTTATACGATACATTTGCATTTGTGGGGTAATTACAAACAACCCTTTTATGGGTCAGTGTCAGTAACATATAATCTTTGTCTTTTGCCCTAAGCGCTTTAGGGTATTCCGCACAATTTTTGTACTTACTACTCAGATCTACTTTAATCCGTTTAAGTTTTTCATAGTTTTATCATACCTATGAAATTCCAAAGATTAGCATTATAATATACTTAAATCATTTGGCAAGGTAATTCTCGTTACCTTAATCATAGCATAAGGTAAAGCTCATTACGTTAGTACATAAACCAAATCCTTTTTACCGCTACAAGCATACCGATGAAAGTTGCTCATATTTCTATCTATAAGAAAGATCATTTTCGATGAAATAAAAATATGTTGTGACTATCATAATACTTTCTTCAGTATTTGTAAAAACAAAGACGGTTGCACCATTATTCAAGTATTATTTTTACATAGAAAATGTAATCAAATACATATAAAGCAATACCTATAAACATCACATAATCATACTGGGTGTGTTATACAACTATTGTTACCTGGTATTCAAGATTGAAATAATTCCACTGAAGATAGTATTTATAATAATAACAATAATAATAATAATAATAATAATAATAATAATAATTTTAACACACAAATAAATTAAATTAGTATCTAATCCGATAAACTAATTTATCTGACAGTTCAAACATTTATTTGTAATTTTATGTAAATTCCATGGCAAATGAGCAACATTTACATAATTTCAAATTCGATTTAGCAAAAAACGAGAAAGATTATAATCGAATAAGAAACTGAAAAGACGAAGAGATACGTCAAGGGATTAGTTTAAAGATAATTAATATTGCCTTTTCCGACCAAAACCCACCTCATGCTGAGCCAGGGGATGGGTCAACTACAATTGTCCGGCACGCCGAGGGGAAAGGGAGATGCATGTTCCTCTGCAATGCATTGCACTACAACCAGCGACATCTGACGGTGAAAAAATGTCCAATTTTCTTTTCCTTCAATGTGCAATAACTAATAAAATAGTTATTTTTTTAAAAATATAAATTGGTTCAGAAAACCATCCTCTACGTAGCAGCGTTAAGAATTTTTATAAAAACATTCTACTATTATTAGAAAAAGGAGAGTGAAATATGGCAATTTTTACTTCTTTATTTATTTAAAATCTCAAAAACGAAGAACAAATTCGTAATATTCTCAACGCGGCGCTCGAGCTACGGGTTTATACTTTCGAAAAATACAAAACCGATTTTTCCAACAACGTCTACTTTTTATATTTTTGAGAAAACTTATTCAGTATTTTTCAATACTTTTTCTGCCTGCAGTTCACAAATTAAAGAGGAAATTGAAACTAAAACGAAATAAGTTTTTCCGAATCTGTTCGCCGTCCAGACTATAGTACAAATCGGAGTTCCATGACTCTTGCTTCTATAGTTTAATTATAATTAATAAAAGACTAATTGCGTATTTTAGCATAAAGATGATTATTTAACTTTCTGGAAAACTTATGAAGACGAAAATTATGCCCTGCAGTAATACTTGAAAAACATTTCAAAAATTTGAAAATATTGGAATAAAGAAAACAAGATGTATACTTTAAATCAAAAATAGAAAAAAATACTTATAAGAGTTCTAATGAATTACATTCCAGAACAACCTAAGGAAAACGAGAAGGAAAATTTGAAAGTTAAAATAAAATTTTAAGTCATTGCATTTTTTTAGGTGACATTTTCGTCTATTTTAAATATTTTTCTTATAATTAAAAACTCAAATTAAAAAATTAATTTTTTTCGTGTAATTAAGGGTAAGTACTTTATTCTAGTTGGCGACTACATATCTATTATAGACAGGTACAAATTATATTTTGTTATTATACCGGGTAGAGGCGATTAGGGGTGAACATAAGGATTGAACATGTTACTTTAGTTTTGTGCCATTTGCTGCTCTCCTGAAAATGGGAGTGTAATGTCCAATGTTAATCTAACTTTTATGACTATTTCCGCCACTGTAATTCTTTATAATAAAGACACGTTCCGCACTGGAATAAACATTCATTATTTAATTATTTAATAATTTTTTGAGAGAATAAGATTCAAATTAATATTGTTTTCTATACTGTTATAAGAAGTCATAGCTATTTTTACTAAATGACGGAACTTTTGAAGTGTCTTCCTAAATTGTAAAGAAAGTAAAAACATAATAAAATATCTAAAAACAGTTTTGTATGCAACTTTTAATTCTATACAACTTTGCACTCTGCAGTTTTTGCTGTAAGTTGAGCAGGTTAGCAGGAGATTACACAAAACTTAATACCTAATGTAAAATTTATTAAACAGTTGTATCGACTGATCGACTAATGAAGGGAGTTAAAAATTGGAGAATCAGTCATAAAAATAATGACTGATCCTCCAATATTTTTATTTCATTAAATCCCTACACCGGTACAATTCAGTGTTTAAGAAAAACTCAATTTCATATGTTTTTATAATTTTTATTATATCTTACCCTATCTACTAATGCGTATGTCATTTTTTAACTACTGTTATTTTAATGAAAAAGTTCTGAGTACATATGTTGACTACTACGAATTATAGTCAAATAGTGGTATATTCGATATAAATTTACCTTTAACCTTAAAGATAATCACTGTTTAAAAAATGTTAAATCCTTTATAGTAACAGAAATTTAAAAAAATTTGAAACCACATTACTGTCACTTATCTCACTCACATATAATGCGATACTCACGAAACAAATTAATTTAACCAATGTCAATTTCTTTTCTGTGTTAATCACACTGCTCGGAAAAATTATTTATGTGTGATGTTTGAATACTGTATTTATTCATACGGTTTTATAAAAATGTTATTAATATTATTAAATTCTTACACGAATAACTGTATTAAATCTGAGATATTTGGATTCCATTTAAAAAGTCTCTTGCAAATAAAGCAAGAAAACAATAAAATTTTTAATAAATACGAAAAAATATTTTGTGAAAAATTCATGGACTTCAATGATATTTGAACCCAGGACCTACCTATTGCTATTACCGGTAGGATGCTCTAACCAACTCTCTCCTAAATCAATGAATATATAACCTATCTTAATGCAAGTGTGGGACTAATATATATCCTCCTTTCGGAGCATTGAGTACTTATTAAATAGCGCTACACACTTGGTGGTTTAGAAACACACACCAGTAACTGCACTGAAAAAGGATCTTTTTTCGGAAAATTCTTCTCTCCTTTATATTGTATTAATATAAATTATATTTGATTAGGGTACACAAAAGATTAATACGAAGTATTTCGTACCATGTATGCTACGTAACGTTGACTTCATTATAAAGTATCAGCAGTTAGCGACATTTCCTACGCATTAAAATAACAAATCAGTAATAAAACAAGGGATTAACCATAATATTCACAATAAATACACATTTTATCAATTTCACTGTAAACAATTTACGAAATTAATTATCTATATTCGTAAACTTCTATGTATGTTTATGATATATCTACCCGTACTATAAATAACACATTTGTTCTGAATGAAAATAATATATTCAATTAAAAACGTGAGTACTTTATAAAAATGTTACGAGTATATTACAAGTAATATATGACTGGTTGGTCCTACAATAAATTCATCATGAATAAATGACTACATTAACATATTATTTAAAATAGCTTTAAATGTTAAATTTCATCACAAGAGAAATATTTGTTCCATTTCAACATGTCACAAATAATTATTACTTTTAGCTATTTTAATGAAACAGTTAATTTTTATATTATTTTCACGTTGTTAAATTAATTTAAATAACGTAACAATATCAAATATCATTGCAGTATATTCATGCAAATTTAATTACAATATATTGTAAATTATATGATTAATTTATTTTTATTGAAATGTTGACGTTATAAAAACAATATGTACCTACATTTTAAAATAATGTAATAAAATTCCAAATAACAGTTTTAATTTAAACTTATGGGTAATGTTTAATAACAATAAAAATTAACATAGCAAAAAAATGAAGATGACCTCTTTTCAAAATGACTGATTAAACCACACATGTTAAACTCTTGCTGTTTACTTGCTTAGTTTTACATTCCATACACGTATATAGGAATTATTGGAACTGACAGGAGATAATGTGTTGGCCATATAGGATTTCTTTTTCATTGGTTACATTCCTCATTGTAAAATGATGCTTACAGAATTTAGCAAATAATTTAAAACGCAAACATATTTGCTGTAATTAACTGAAACATAAATATGCACGAACTTACATCCAACCTTACAATCTCCAGTTAAAATTTTAACTTCCAGATAAAAAACAATAATAAATTGGATTATTGACAGCAATGATAAATTGGTTATTTGGCAGTTCATTTTGTTTCAATTTCGTTTATTTAACTGGCCTTATGCATGGTTTCACCACTGATGAATAAATATTTTATTCATCAGCTAAACTATTCGTCACATACGAATATACGAGTACATCTATCATATTTTTGGTTGATTTTTAGTAACTATTCGACGAATAAATATTTATTTTATTATGTAACGATTTTTGTTGGTAAAAAGAACTTTGACTAATCGATGAATAAAATTTTTACTCGTTAGATAAGTTGTAAATTTATTCAGGAATGATGAAACCGGTTACTAGTGAAGTAAATTCATTAATAAATAACCATACGTTGCCAAGGTAATTATTTCTCTCGTTTATATAAACCTTAATTTAATGAAAGCACTCTAAAAATGTTCAATCGTTGTTTTTTTTTGTTAAACAATTATAACATTAAACAAGAATTATTTTTAATATGGTCGAAATAATTTTAGAGCGTATTACAGAGACGCAGTTTTAATTACAAAAAATTAAAATGTAATGAAAGAATGCAGAACAAAAAACTAATTTAGAATTATAGCCTTTTTGTCCTAAAATGACATGTAGGTAAAATTAAAAATTTAAATTAAGCGGGCAACTGTATTCAAAGCCGTGTCTTTAACGGACACAAAATATTTTCAGGATTTGCAGGCATACGCACATGTAAATGTAAATTCGTTCTGAATTAGCTTTATGGGATTAAAAATATAAATTCGGAGCAGCCAAAATCGAAAACAATTTACTATTCATACACTGAAGATCCCATGTTATTCATACAAAATTCTTTCATATTCCCTCACATGGACATGAATTGGAATTAACATCATTTCATATTTATTATTATACATAGTGTGAACTAATGGACTATTCTATGTTTTGAATTTCACTATCCTATTTCATTGCATACATTCTTCACTCTTTTGCAAAGTGTAAAGCGTACGTTTTTCATTACATGATGCAGCATGTTCACAGGAATTGAAGTAAGTAATTTCCTCAACGAAGGACCAATTGTTGCTAAATTCTGCACCTGATGGTACCGCATTCTTGTGATGAATTTTATAGTGACGTAACAGTATTCGTTGTGCAACTACGAAATTATACTCATTTTTAACGCACATTGTGCAACTCGTCCAACGCTTCATTATAACAACGCAAATGTTACAGAAAACAAATGTAAAACATACATTATATTTAAAATTACCTGCTTCACTGTAACAAGCTGTATATAATGAGGTACATGGACCATGATCAAATTTGTATAAAATCTTTAAAAAAGTACTCGTTTTCGTATTATTAAAATATAACCTGTTTCGTTACCAAAAACATTGCAAATCTATTTAAATAATTCTTAGTAGGTAATTGTAATTTTTATTCAAGTATACTCATTGTGAATATCAGACGTTAACAGACCTCATTGCCCATAATACGATTATATATGTTTCAAAGTTTCACATAGTTTGGGTGTTTTGCGGTTAGGTATTGCCATTTCTACGATGAAAATATTTAGTATAATGATTTTTATATACGACTGTAGAAACTATATAAATATTAAAATAAATAGGAATTCAGTCTTGTATTAAAATTGATTTTTCCTTTGTCAACGTTTCAGAATTATATATTCCTTCATTAGGACACTACAATAAAAATATAAAATACAATAATCAGGTACATAAAATATAATTAAAATACTTACAAAAATTATAACAGGAAACGGAAAAATATGGTCATAAAGGAAAGGGAAATAGAAATATTTTTAAAATGTTTGCAAATGTTATTAAAATATGTAACGATGACAACAACAAATATATACAGGTGTCTCTTAAATAGGGGGACATGGTTTAACCACAGATTCCTGAGGCTAAAATAAGACGATTTAACTAAACTTGCTTCTACCGGAAAGTGTACCATTTAGCCAGAATTCTGCTTCAAAGTTCTTCGAAAAATAAAATGCTTATAATAACAGAACACTTTATACGATTTGGACGAAATTTGGTATGATATTTCATACGGTTGCAAGTCATCTTTTAATGTGATACTTGTTATTATTAGTGAACCACTAGTGTATGAAACTTAGGTGTCCCAACATTGATTAAACCGTAACTTTTCTCTCTCTATTTAATTTGTGATATCTGTTACGGTTCAGACAGAAAAAAGTAAAACCTGAGTGACTGCATCGTGAATTTTTTTTTTAATAAATTTAATCTAGCAGTCTATCCAAATGTCAAACAACTAATTTCTAATGACAGTAACAATTGTTTATGGGTTCTTAAAAAATTCCTTCGCAATATTCAGAAACTAGTAACATCTGTTTGTTCGGCCCAATAGTATTTTACTACAATTATTATAAATAAATAAATATATATACATATATATATATATATATATATATATATATCATTACGGCATATTACCCATTTCAGGGTGTGCCAGTATCTACAACATATGTAGACGTCGGTAATGATGACGATATATTTTACCGTGTGGGCGCTTACCACGCGTCACCTCACGGGCACTCATAGCTGGTGTGGAGAGTGCACCACAGGGGCACTTTTGTGCCATTTAAAATTGGAAATACTTGGCGTCTGTCGGGATCGAACCCGAAATAACACGAATAAATATGTTAGTTTACTCTTAAACAAGTTGAGAAGATTGACAACTCGTTACTGTCATTAAAACTGAGGTGTTTGACATTTGAGAGAAAAGTTTACTATTGAATGTATCTTTCTGAAAAAAAATAATTTTATGTTATCGGCGTGGCCATTAAAAAGTTACAGTTTAATAAATGTTGGGTCACCTAAGTTTCATACACTAGTGGTTCACTAATAATAACAAGTATCTTAAAAGATGACTTATAACCATATGAACCGTCATACCAAATTTCATCCAAATCATATAAAGCGTTCTGTTATTATAAGCAAAAAAAAAATTTTTTTCGAAGAACTTTGCCATTTTAAGGTAGAAGCAAGTTTAGTTAAATCGTCTTATTTTAGCCTCAGGAATCTGTGGTTAAGCCATGTCCCCCTATTTAAGACTCAATCTGTATACAGGGTAGCGCGCTTAAGACAATCCACCCTTAATAACTTTGAAACGAATTGTGATAGACATAACCGGTTTACGCTAAATGTTTTAACATCTAGGGGGGCACATTTTATTAATATTTTTGTTTTTTTTTTGAATTCACTAATCTCACCCCCACCACTACCAACTTTTAAATCTTAAATGGCAATATAACCCTTGTGACAAATCAAATCAAAGCTCTTGAAAAATACTATACAGGCATGTTAATAAATTGATATTTAACGTTACTTAAGATGATTATTTTAAATTTTTGTATTCCAATAAGAAAATTTGTTCACTATTTCCCTTTTTACCTCTCGCTAAGAGAGGTATTGGATTCATGCTAAAAGTCACATATCCAGATTTTAGTGAATAAGCAAGATTTAAGGTCCCTATAAAACGATTATAACATTTTTACGATGATGTCTCTGTATGTGTGTGTGTGTGTGTGTGTGTGTGTGTGTGTGTGTGTGTATGTGTGTGTGCGCGTGCGCTTGTGTGTGTATGTATGTATGTGTGTGTATGTGTGTGTGTGTGTGTGTGTGTGTGTGTGTGTGTGTCTGTGTGTATGTGGATGTATGTGGATATGTCAAAAACTATAAGACAAGTTTAACTATGAATTCCTCAATCTGACATTCATGGGAAGAGCTGAAAAGGTTTTGGTAACAATTGGACAACCGGAAGTAGTAGTTTCTTAAAAAGATCTTCTAAATGTTATTTTTTGGAAATTTGTTATTAGAAATATTAAAGAATATAAAATTCTCTGTCTACCTATAGCATATTGAACATGTTTATTATATCTTCTATAGATTTAGAGATAGAGAGTTATAAATATATAAAATAATCCATTGTATCCATCAAATAGCCCGCGGAAACCAGTTGAAAAATTAAAATGTTTGTAAATGACATAAATATCAGTGTCAAAAATCCAGAGACATTACTGAAGGCTTTTTCTGGGAAGTACATTTAATATTTCTTATTTTATTGACACTGTTCTCGAATGCCGAAAACCTAAAATTCGTACTTGGATAAGTCGAGATGTAATAATAATTATAATATGTTTTTTTTTTGTAACAAGGAAATGACAACATCTAAAGTTGGTATAAACAGAAACGGGATTCATTTGTAAGCCAAATGCCAAAGTATGTACAGTAACAGGGCACTAAACACGCGCTTGCTATGCATATAGGTATTTCATCATATACCTTTTAGAAATCCCGCCAATCTCGTCAATGAACTGGAAGAATCTCGAACATTTAGAAGAGTAGAAGGGAACTTGTTCAGGAATGAATTGAAAAATAAAGAATAGATGTAATTAAAATATTTTGTATGTACCAAAAATGTTAAATATAATATTTATAGCCTAATATAAAATTGGCGAGAGGTATTGTGCTGCCCACAACAGATTTTTCTACTATAATTTACTTCTTGCATTCATTGCTTATATTTACTCAGATTTGGGAACTTAGAATATACAGTACAGTCTTCAATGCCATTTTTTTGAATTCTATTAATATTTAACAAATTTATTACGGTTACAATCTCTAAAATTAGGTGACATAACAAACTCTCACCCAATATAGTCGACAGTCGTCTCATTAATTTCTGCAATAATGGTTAAATTAAAACAATGCCTATACAGGGCAGTTTCTGACATTTAGAGCGTAAGTTCCAATGTTCGAATGTACACTTGCTAGTGTCTTTGTAAAAAACATTAAATTATTAAAGCTAGAGTAACTCTAAACGTTTAATCAATATTTGCTTAAAAATCGTATAATTCACTTATTTGGTAATCAACTATGTATTAAGAACTAAAAAGAATAGATTTCTTGGGTAAATATCTATCACTTGAGCTATTGCTCCTGCGAGAGCTATTGAATTACTGATGATAAAAATATTGGTAAATAATATCCATTTGTCATATTAAATAGTAAGAGTTATAAAATCTTTTCGTATATTTTTTTTACACCTATATTCTTCATACATTAAATATTTCAACAATCTACGTTTTTAGCACACAAATAACAATAGAGAGTTCCAAACGTGTCTACTCGTAGTACTAAATCATAGCTCATCGAAATTTAACTTTTTCAAAACGATTCCGCGTTTGGGACTGTAGGTACGACCATAACATTAACTATCTTATGTTTGAAATGCGTACAAATAAAGAAACAAATAAAATTATTTGTTTTTTTTTTACGAAATCCGTATTTTATATGATTTTATTTCGATTTTTTGTGATTTTTAATAACGTAATACTTTTTAAAATAAAGAAAGTGCATTACATACCTAGGTTTATTTAATGTACATCTGCCTGACATGCAAAGTTATGTTGTAATATAGTGCCATAGAACATTGCATATTAATTATATTCTAATACGCAGGCGTACGATAATTTATATGATGTGAAATACAGTCGTCAGTCGTCTATCGAATTACCAAAGCAGGCGCTTTGTGTTTCCAATTCGAGTGTAATTATTTGAGATGAGAATGATTGCGGTTAGATCTTCCTAGTTTATTGCTTATGAGCCAGTGTTTGCTTCGGACGTTTGTATCAACGAGCTACGACTACGTTTGTCATATTACGTAGTGGGGATTTAATTAAATTTAATTTTAACTCTGACTCATTTTGAGAAAAAAATATTTTTGTGTCCGGTTAAATTAATGCCAAAAATTGGGGTTTGATCTACGTTTAGTATTTCATTTGGAATAATTTATAATTATGAAATTCTTTTTTATGAATTTAAAATTAATATTCATTTTAATTTATTACAGTGAATTATATATAAGTATTAACACATATATGCACAACATAATAATGGGGGTTTTCATTTAAAACTCATTTCACATCAATTATATTAATGACATTTTAATATTTAAAAAGAGTTTTTGATATTGTTATTTTATGTTATACTATATTAATTATATTTATTACGTAATTATGTATAATGTGAATATAAATAATGCATTTCTAAATAATATACCGTAATGTACAATAATTTTAAAAAATCTGTGTTGTCAATAAAATGTCGTTTAGATATTAAAAGTTTAGAATCTAAATTATTATTGTACAAAAAGTACAGACACGCGAGATAGAGCGGGCCAAAATTTGAGGCTCGGCGCGCTCGAAACCCGATAACTTTTAAACCCGAGTTTTTTTAAAGATATACAAAGCCCACCCATTAAAGAGCCCGGCCCGACATGGCCCGACTTTTTCAAAATAAATATGAAACCTGGCCCGATCCGGTCCGTTCACTTTAAGAGCCCGGCCCAGTCAGGCCCGTTAACTTAAAGAGCCCGACCCGGCCAGGCCCGTTCATTTAAAAAACTCGGCCCGCCCAGGCCCGTCCATTTATAAAGTCCGGTCCGGCCAGGCCCGTATATTTTAAAACTCCCGATCCGGCCAAGCCCATTCATCTAAAAGCGCGGTCCGGCCCGGCCCGATCAGACCCGTTTATTTTACATAACTTGATTCTACTCAGTACAAAAATTATTTAAATCGTGCTAGACAAAATATCTAATCAATTTTTCATATAAATATGAGTCTTTAATATCAAATTTGAAATTTTGGATTAATTTTTTCCACGAAGTTGTTAAGTACGTGCTATTTTATTTATTAATTAATAATAAGTAATTATAGTAATAATTAGTAAATTTATTATAATGTGCCATATTGTACAAACCAAAGAGAAATTAAGTTTTAAAAATATTTTATACTTATACAATAAAACGGATTTGGCCATTACTAAACCTCCCGCCATTTATTTTTTGTTAACTTAAATAAAAACCTACATACATATTTACTAATGCTGGTAACTGCATTAAGTTCCTTAGCATATAACTATTGTTCCAATATAGGCATTATCAGTATGCGAGAAACAATTACTTGACTATCAAGTGTGTTAATGAAAGCGATTAATGATTCATATATCATTAATCGCCACACACGTGTTAATTACTAATATTTTTCCGTTGACCATATTTCATTGAATTGGAAAATCTAATTTTATTCATAACAAAAAAAGTTAGGTTCGTAATGTTTGACACATAAGTTTACACAGTTCTGTTACTATTACTTTGAATAATACACAGTTTTATTTTTATATATTATATTATTTATTTGTATAATTCGTGTGACACCTTGTCATAATATTATTTTATTTATTACATTCTATTATTTTTTATATATTACTTGATCTACAAATTTCACAATAATCCAACACCTTCCCTTATTGTGGAATTTGTATTTTTTTTTTTTAACATTTATTTTACAATCATATCTTTCATCTTTTTAAATTTTATAGAATTGTTTGGTTTTGTTAATACATCGGCAATTTGGTTTTCAGTGTTACAATAAACAATGTCAATAATATTTTTCTGGACATAATCACGGATAAAATGATATCGAATGTCGATATGCTTAGTTCTTTGATTTACAATTTCATTTTTCATTATTTTAATTGCACTCTGATTATCAACATTCAAGATCATTTTTGTTTTAATTCCTATTTCAGAAAGTATTGAATTAATATACAGTAATTCCTTTGTGCATACAGCAGCTGCAATATATTCTGCTTCGGTGGTTGACTGTGCTACTGTACTTTGCTTTCTCGAACCCCAAGCAACTGGTCCTCCATTATAAAATATTATATAACCACTTGTACTCTTCCTTGAATCGGGATCATTTGCGTAATCTGCATCTGTATAAGCTATTAATTCCATTTCTTCATTTGTGTTGTCATTTGTATAGAATATACCTTCTTTCCTGTGTCCGTTTAAATATCGCAAGGTTCTTTTTATGTTACAAATATCTTGATTTCCAGGATTTTCTATCTTTCTACTTTCATACGCGACTGCAAAAGTGATATCAGGTCTTGTCTTCGTAGAAACATACAAAAGACTTCCAACCATTTCTCTATACAAGTCTTTTCCTATCTTCTTTTCTTGATTTATGATTATATCATCTGTGTTTTCGTATTTCTGCTCTGTTATTGGTGTTTCAACAGTTTTGCTATCCTTCATTCCGTATTTTTCTAATATTTCTTCAATATATTCTTCTTGACTTATTTTCAATCCATTTGTCCAATCAAAATTCAATCCTAAAAATTTTTCCACTCTATCTTCAATTTTCATTTCGAATTCTTTTTCTAATTTTTCCAAGAATTCATTTGCTTTGTTTTCGTTTTTGATTACTACCAATCCGTCGTCTACATGAATAGCTATAATCAAACCGTCATTTATAAAAACACATGGATCTGTTTTCAATGGTTTTAAATTATTTTCAATAAAGAAATTTCTTAGACGCTTATTCCACAGAAGTGGAGCTTGTTTAAGTCCATACAATGCTTTTTTCAACAAACAAACTTTTCTCTTAGTTTCTTTAGTTTTAAATCCTTCTGGAACTTCCATTATTACTTCTTCATCTATTATCCCATTCAAAAAGGCAGATTTTACATCAAATTTCTTTACTTTCCACCTTTCTTTTACACTCAGTGCTAGAAGCAATCTTAGCGACGTTGTGTTTACAACTGGACTGTATGTTTCACTTTGTACCATTTTTTGTTCGCAACCTCGTATGACTAATCTCGCTTTGTATCTTCCGTCTTCCTTCACTTTGAAAACCCATTTTGATGTTAATGGCTTCCTGTTATTTGCTTTTGTTTCATCCACGTAGTCCCATGTTTCGTTTTTCAACAAAGCATCTTTCTCCTCTTCTATAGCTTTCTTCCATTTTTCTTTTTCTGGACCTTTTATTGCTTCTTCATAAGTTAATTTCGCATTAGGAATTGAATAATCTAATTTTCTTGGTGTTCTTAAGTTTTCTCTTCTTCTTAAATAATAATTATGTTCTTTTCCTCTATTTTCTTCTTTATTTTCTAATGTTTCACTTTCGCTAAATGCATCTTCATTGTTTTCAAACATTTCTTCACGAATTTCTTCATTTTCATTTTGTTCTTCATTCTCTGTAATTTCTTTTTCTCCTTCCCTATTTTCTATTTCTGTCTCTTGTTCTAATTCTTCTATTTCACTCTCATTTACATCGGTTTCAATTTTTATATATTCATTTTCTTCTGAGTCATAATCTTCTCTTTCGTCTTGTTTATTCTCTTTAAAAATTACATCTCTGGACATCACGATTTTTCTTTCCTTTTCTTTCCATAAGCGATACGCATTTAATCCATAACCGACAAATACCATTTCTTCGCTTCTATTTTCTAATTTTCGCAAAGGGCCTAAACGCTTTGCATATACTTTACTTCCAAAGATTTTAATTCTCTTCAAATCAGGTTTTCTTTTATTCCATTTTTCGTACGGTGTAACATTTCCAAGTACTTCTGTAGGACTTCTATTGATAAGGTATACTGCAGTGCACGCCGCTTCTCCCCACAGCTCGTTTTTCATTTTTCCGTCTAACAGTAATGCTCTTACTCTTTCCATTATTGTTCTGTTGAATCTTTCCGCTTTTGAATTTAATTGCGGGCTATATGGAACCGTATAATTCAAAACAATGCCTTTCTGTCTACACCATTTCTGCAAACTTTTTGATGTGAATTCTCCACCATTGTCACATCGTATTCGGTGTACTTTTAAATTCTTTTCTGTTTCCGCTTCCATGACATAGTTTTTGAGACATTCTTCTGTTTCATTTTTGTGTCTTAGGAGATATATTTTACAGAAATGACTGTAATCATCCATAAATGTCAGTATATATTTCTTCCCATTGTAAGTTACTGGATCAATTGGACCGCATATATCAGTATGAATGAGTTGCAGTATTCTATTAGTTTTATATGTTCCAGCTTTGAACGGCTGTCTTGATTGTTTAGCTTTTGTGCAAACTTCACAGGACATGTCTTCTATTTCTTCTTTCTTTATTTTCATACCTGTACTCATATTTTCCAACATTTTTAGACTTTTTAAATTTAAGTGACCCATTTTTCTATGCCATTGCATAATTTCTTCTGCATTTGTAAGCATTGCATGTTCTTTCTTCAACGTAACACAATACAGACCATTTCTCTTATTACCTGTTAAAACTTCTTTTCCATCTTTAGTTATTACAACTTTTTTATCTGTGAAAAGAACTTCACCTCCTTTTTCTGTAACTTTGTTAACGCTTAACAAATTTTGAGACAAATCAGGCACACATAAAACATTTTTTAAATTGCAATTGTCTGCATACAAATTTCCAACTGCAGAGGCGTTCATAGTAGAACCTTTTTTAGCTACCCCTATTCTTGAATTATATGCTTTCACATCATTTAATATTGATAGATTATTTATCATATGTTTTGTTGAACCAGAATCGACTATGAATTCTTCACTTGACATATTTACTACGTCTTTGACAGTTAAAAATGACGTATTATTTTTATTACGAAAGAAGCATCTATCTTTGGTATGGTTTGTCTTTTTGCAAATTTCACATGCCTTTCTTTTATAATAGCATGAATTTTCATCGTGGCCATCACGTTTACATATTTTACAGAAAATATTTCTTTGTATATTTTTCTTCTTAGGACAAAATTTCTGGATATGACCGGTCTCATTACATTTAAAACATGTTACTGATTTTGACATTTGTTGTTTACGATTTGATCCTATCTTGAATGCAACTTGTCTACTCTCACATTCATTATCTTTTCTCATTTTTTCTTCTATTGTTAATCTTGACACGAGGTTTTCAATTTTTCTTTCTCCTTTTTCTGTTGATTCCCATATAGATTGGAAACTCTTGAATTCTTCTGGTAAAGATGTTAATATTCGCATTATTTCCATATCTTCATCAATTTTATTTCCAATAGCATTCAATCTGTGAGCCAAATTTCGTATTTTGGAAATATTGGTCATCATGTCTTCATTCTTGTCGAATTGAAATGTGTAGAATTCTTGTAATAGTGTATTTTTTTTGTGAAAATCATCCCTGTCGTAAATTTTACACAGTGTCTGGAACATTTCTTCTGCTGATTCGCACGAGATTATATGAGGTAAAATACTTTTGTGAATGGTTTCAATTATAAATTTCTGAGCTTTAGCGTCATCCTTCATAAACGATTTTTCAGATTTCGGTACTTTTCCTTCTACAATATCTATTAAATCGCTTGCTTTAAATATAATTGTCATTTCAAATTTCCACATTTGGAATGATTCACTGTCTTTTAGCACCACAATGTTCGATAAATCATCTCTTTGGTTGACCATTTTCAATACTTTTTTTTTCCTTTTTTTTATTTTACTTTTTAGTTCTTTCTCTGGCGATCCCTGCCGATCTCTGGGCCCATAACCCTGTTACTATTACTTTGAATAATACACAGTTTTATTTTTATATATTATATTATTTATTTGTATAATTCGTGTGACACCTTGTCATAATATTATTTTATTTATTACATTCTATTATTTTTTATATATTACTTGATCTACAAATTTCACAATAATCCAACAAGTTGTTCATCAGTAGTTGTCTGGTATCTATGATTACCCACCGAAATCATTTATTAATAAAAATCATGCATTTATTGAGTAAAAAAACCAGGTCGTAAAAAATATGTGATGTGGTCAACACAAAACCACCCGCTATTTAATTTTTATTAATTTAAATACATACCTACGTTTTTACTAGTGCTGTAAACTACATTATGTTCCATTTCATATAACTATTGCTTTATTTACTATTTTCTTTTTAAAATGTCACTATTATTACCTAATTTGAAGTGATTATTTTTTTCACAGTGATATTTACCTGTTAGTTACATTCATTTGAAATATGAACTGTGTAACAAAGGAATTGTGTTTAACTTAGGCTTCGGGATTTATAAGAAAAATAATTTTTAAATTTATCTGTAAAATATATAGCAAAATCTGATGTGGCCAACACAAAACCTTCAGCTATTTAATTTTTATTAATTTAAATACATAGGTACCTACGTTTTTACTAATGCTGCAAACTATATTATGTTCCATTGCATATAACTATTGCTTTATTTACTATTTTCTTTTTAAAATGTCACTATTATTAATTTGAAAGATTATTTTTTGACAGTGATATTTAAATGTCAGTTACATTTATTTGAAATATGAACTGTGTAACAAAGGAATTGTTAGTCTTCGGTATTTACAAAAAAAAATGATTTTTAAATTTATCTGTAAAATATATAGAAAAAGTATTAATGTATTCCTGTAGAAAATTCAATAATCTTTAATTTTCATAATCACATAAAATGCGAAAAATTATTTTTTGGAGAAAAACCATTATGAGCTTCAGGTATAGTGCTATTTCCGGTTATCCGATTTACACCAAAATTTAATGGTTTCTTTCCATATTAGAATAGGGTAGAAATACAAGGTTTTAGAATTTACTGAATGATGGTATTTGAGTTAGAGTGACAACAAATCCATACACACATACACACACACACGCGCGCGCGCGCGCACACACACACACACACACACACACACACACACACACACACACACATACACACACATACAGACATCATCGTGAAAATGTTAAAATTGGATTGTAGGGACCTTAAAACGTGGTCATTTACTAAAATCTCAATATGTGATTTTTAGCACGATCCCTATACCTCCCTTACCAAGGGTATCGGGAGGTAAAAACTAGCCCGGCCCGATATAAGCCCACCATAATTGAGGCCCAGCCCGACCCAACCCCATCACAATTTAAGGTCCGGCCCTGCTCGAGCCCGTCACAGTAGTTGAAGCCCGTTCCGACTCGTAGACCGATGACAATCACTAAAAATTGGCCCGGCCCGGCCAGCTGCTTGTTTAGTTATGGACATTCTGCTTGACACTATACTTCCGCTTCTTCCTTTTGACATTCCCTTTATGTATAAATATGTATATGACCTTCTAACGACAATTCTTTTTGGACAGTCTAACACTATTGTGGAAATATTTAACAATTAAATGATAATTTAAAATACACAATGGAAGAAGAAAATAATAATGAAATACCGTTTCTTGATATACTTTTGCGTCACCAACCAGATGGTAAAATTAAATACACAGTAGTTGAAGCCCGTCCCGGCTCGAAGACCGATGATAATCACGAAAAATTGGGTAGCATGCGGCCAACTCTAGCCGAGCCGGGCCTTGCAGTGCTCGCGAGATAGTAAAGTTATACTTTTGATCAAATTTAGAGAAAATATTAATGTATCATTCATATAGAATTAAAAAATCTGTTGTGGCCAGCACAAGACCTCTCGCCATTTTCATATTAGGCTATATAAGTATTGTACTGCACTTCGCTTTCGAACCGTCGTTTTATAGCAAAATATTACAGAACTTTACCCAAATATTGGTTTTTACATTGTATTTAGCATGTCTTCTGCACACATATAATTCTAATTATACATATTTTTCATTGTATGAGAAAGTTTCTAAATTTCAGAGATTGTTCCAATTCATTAACCAGATTGGCGGTATTTCTCATGGATATATGCATTTTACCACAATTTTACCTATAATTTCAAATATTTAATTAATAAAACAATAGGAAAAATTAAATATACTTCCCAGAAAAAGCTATCACAATGTCACTAAAACTGTTGATATTTGACAATGACATGTGTCATGTTATAAACATTGGAATTTGTCATCTGGTTTCCTTAGTGCCTTAGCCTCTGCGATTAGTGTACTCTATAAATTATAGTGTCTTTATCTCTAAATCTATGCAAGATATAATAAAATTTTTAACTGTATTAGATGGAGAATTTTATGTTCTTCAATATTTAATAAAATAAACTCCCAAAAAATTATATTTAGAAGAATTTTTCTAAGAAACTACTACTTCCGGTTGTTCAATTGTTACCAAAACCTTTTCAGCTCTTCCCAGGAATGTCAGATTGAGGAAACTGCAGTTAAATATTTTTTAAGTTTTATAGTTTTTGAGGAATCGTGTCTACAACATCCAGACATACACACATACACACATACACACATATACACATACACACATCCACACACACACACAGACATCATTTTAAAAATGTTATAATCGGATTCTAGGGACCTTAAATCGTGCTTATTTAATAAAATCTGGATATGCGAATTTTAGCATGAATCCAATACCTCTCTTAGCGAGAGGTAAAAATACCATACCTTTATTTTTAAATTTGTTAATTATTGAAAGAATTTGAGAATCAGCCTTTAATGCCTATTGCAATGATGTTTGGAGAAGGACTTCTCATCTAATATAGTTTACAAGCGGTTGTTCAAGTGATTGAGATCCGGATTTCCAGATGGCCACTCTTCAGTGGCAACGAATTATGGTAAATTCAGCTCTAACCAGTTAAGATGATTTCATTTTGTGAGCGGGCGCTGGATCTTGCTGAAAAATTCTGTACTTAGCAGCGATCAAAGAGTCATTCAATGGCTTTACAACTTGCTCTAATATATCGCTCTGGTACTTTTCTGATAGCGTTTTTAATCCTGACTCTGGATGACTCTTTTTTACCTGCGGGATTTTCTCTGCTTTTCCTAGAGCTGTAAGCATAAACTCTTATCATTTTGGCGGTTAAATTGAATTGAGGCATTAAATATTGATTTGGTGAAAACAGCAACTTCCATACCGCTGGAAGTTTTGCGTGCTGTAATAGATGAATGTGCGGAACGTTTGCAGAAGTTTGTGAAAGACGAAGGTGGTTTTTTTTTGAATAATTTTATTTCTTTAAATATCATTAGAATGTAACAATTAACTAATATTAGTTTTTTAACAGATTTCCTTTGTTTATACGGAATAAGCCTCCCTTGTATTAGGGATAGAATTTATGACACGACTGCGTATTATTTCGCATAGATGACATCACGGTGACGTCACAGAAGTTTCAATTTTAACAAATTTTAAAAACATGGGTAGGTACCTTTTTTATTTTTTTTAACTCTATAATTAGATGACATACCCCGTTACTTTTATTTGCGCTTAATTTTGGGCTTGGCTATTTACCTAAATACAACATAACATAAACTAACCTTAAATTGTGAGCGAGAGTTATCTACATTAGATCATATTACATTAAGGGATAATTTAGAAAAAATGCAATGTCCAAAAACTCATACAGGGTTAGTTAAAAGTATGGAGACGGCGATTTATTGTCGTTAATGTTCATTTTAGGAAATTATGTTCAATACAAAAGTTTTTTAAGAAATTTTGATCTACATTTGAGAATATTTGAATTTTTTTTTCTTCAATTGTTTTTGAGTTACGCTTGTCCGCGTAATTTTTTTAAATAGGAACCTATTAATTTTACTCTGCCAATCGATAGAGTATTTTTTTCTCTTTACAACAGTATGTTTGTTTTTTTTTCAATTTATTTTAATAACATTTTTACAAGGAAAAACACCAGTTCAAATATTTACGAATAGTAGGTATATCTAAGATAGACAAAAGCGAAGCGATAAACAAACTCGAGCGATGTAATTTACTTAGATATTAGTTTGTTTTTAATGATAAGATTGTGCTCGACAACTTTATTGGAAATAATTTTGTCTATATCACATGAACCTACTATTCGTAAATACTTGAACCGGTGTTTTTCCTTGTAAAATTTTTATTAAAATAAATTGAGAAACAAGAAAACAAACATACTGTTGTAAAGAGAAAAAAACACTCTATCGAATGGTAGAGTAAAATTAATAGGTTCCCATTTAAAAAAATTACGCGGACAAGCGTAACTCAAAAACAATTGAAGAAAAAAAAATTCAAGTATTCTCAAATATAGATCAAAATTTCTTAAAAAACTTTTGTATTAAACATAATTTCCTAAAATGAATATTAACGATAATAAATCGCCGTCTCCATACTTTTAACTAACACTGTATAGAAAAACACTAGATGTTTGATAAAAGATGGATTTTACAAGATAGTTACGACATAAAATGCAATAGCGTAAGTAAAAATAATTGTGGGGATTAAAAAAGCATAAAGAGCGAAATAATAAGAATTATTTTTTAATTATAATTTTAACACTGCTTTATATAGGGTGTGCAACGAAACGCGAAACATAGAAGTTTAACACGTGATTCAGTGAACCACATAAAAATGTATTTATATTTTAATTTTTCTTATTTTTGTTTCAAACATTCTAGCTACCATTTAATAAAATGATAGTTCAAGAGAAGAACATAATCCATATTTTAAATAAAATTTTCATCTCCGGCTTTATTCTATAAACTAGCGCGTTTCAAAAAAATATGAAATATCAAATATCAGAGGAGAACATGAAAATTAAATAACAGAGACAGATACATATCAAGTTTCCTTGTTTGGTAATAACTCTAATAGAAACTTGATATAAGTAGATAGTGACTTCAAATATTTATACTGCAAAACCAAAATCAATACAGCAAATATAGTATATTCCATTTTTATTGGGCTGGGCGTAAAATAAAACAAACTTGAAATGACAATACCCTTGATTGATCACTAACCATTTATGTGTATTATGATACATTTCCACAACGTAAGAGCAAAATCATACGATCTAATATATAATATTAGACATATCATTAAACTGGATTACATTTGGCAGTAAGTTCGGGATTGTATAAAAAATGAAAGCATAAAATATTTTCCTGTCAAAAATTATTCCATTTCTTTGAATATTTTAACAATCTATTCTATATGATATTGGTCAATATTCGGGAAAGTATTTGGTTACAACGATATAGGATATGGAGATAAATACAAATTTTTTGTTGTGTGTATACTAAAATTTCACATTTTTCATTATAACACAATTCACAAAAATAATATTTATATAATATTCAGTATTCAACAAATTTTTTGGTGAATAAACATCCACCGAATTGAATGAAATAGTATATTTTATGTTTCCAGTTTAGAATTAAAAGTAAAATAACTGTTCGTAATTATAATAATTTGTATTTATTACAATACCTTGTTTTCATAAAAATAGTTATTTATGCGACAGAAGTGTAAACACAAGCTTTATGACATGAGGTCAAGTATTTCGTGACGATGTCATAAAGCTGTTTACACTTAGTTGCATACAATAATTTTTACGCGACCTTATGTAACATTCCTGAATCAAATTAGAAATTTAGGAGACAAGTATCTGAATACACCAAATACCGAGATCACAAATAACAGATCTGAAGTTGAAAACTTCAGTTTTGTCAGCATTACACCAACATAAATGTATATAAGAAAACTAAATTTAGGTAAGACAACTTAAATGCCACACGTTGCAGCTCTGTAAAGTGTAAATAAAATACGAAAATCTTTTACTTTACACATCGGAGTATAAAAAATATATTATCTAGATTCTGAATAAAAATTATACTTGTTGTCACACGGCCGCACGCCTTGTTACGTGCAAATTATGTCCGCACCGGGTCCGTTTGGCGAACAAACATAGTTGCGCGTCTTGTTACGTTCACAAACATAAAAAAAATATGTTGAGGCCAGCACAAGACCTCTCGCCATTTCCATATTAGGATATATATATATACAGGGTGTATCAAGATAATGGAACAGTGCCTTTTATTCGTGTATGTGAAAAGATACAGAAAACAGTAATTAGAATATTTTGTAAGGGATAGAGGGGGACACATTTTAGCATAAACTGTATTATCTTAAATCCAGTGGTACTCAAACTACATGGCAATATTATATTTTTTTTAATGGCATTATATATATTTTATTAACTCATTAAATAGAGAATTTTGTTCTGAATTCAACGATATAATAATATCATACCCTTACAATGCGAAAAATTTGATAAAAATTAATTCAAAGTTAATATTTCATTTCTACTTTATCTAAGTAATCTGAGCAAACATTCAATCAATAAAACAAAAAATTTATTTTAAAAGTTGAATTTATTGCCAAAATCGAAGCTTACTTGAATGTTAATAAAACTAAAATGTGTTTATCTTAGGCCCCGGGATTTATAATAAACATTAATTTTTAAATTTATCTGTAAAATATATAGAAAAAGTATTAATGTATACCTGTAGAAAATTCAATAATCTTTAAAAGTGAAAAAATGGCATTTAATGGTATTTTTTGAAGAAAAATCATGAGCTTCAAGTAAAGTGCCATTATCGTTTGTCCGATTTACACCAAAATCTAATTGTTTCTTTCCATATTAGAATAGGGTCGAAATACAAGGTTTCAGAATTTTCTGAATGATAGTATTTGACATACACACACACACACACATCATCATCGTGAAAATGTTAAAATTAGATTCTAGTGACCTTGAAATATGGCTATTTACTAAAATCTCGATATGCTATTTTAGCATGATCCCTACACCTCCCTTGATACCAAACGTTTTCAGCTCTTCCCAATAATGTCAAATTAAACAAGTTAAATTAAAAGAATTTGAGATACCATCCGTTCAACATCCACACACACACATACACACACACTCACACTCTCTCTCTCTCTCTCTCACACACACACACACACACACACACACACACACACACACACACACACACACAGAGATCATTGTAAAAATGTTAAAATCGGATTCTAGTGACCTTAAAACGTGCTTGTTCACTAAAATCTGGATATGAGATTTTTAGCATGAATCCAATACCTACCTCTCTTAGCGAGAGGTAACAAGTGCTCAGTCTGGCTCAGTTTTCTATTTTATAGTGCCTATAGTGGGGTTCTCCCCCTGCGAATGATCTTGACCTTGAAAATTACGAAAGCTGTAGAATACAGAACCCAGGATATTTAGTATTTTGACTGTACCAGACATATCACGTGGTACTACTAGGTTGAAATTGTTCACGCCCACAGTGCTACCCATCGCACACCCGACCCGTCCCTCAGTAGAAACCTAGTAGAGTAGGGATTCCTCTTAAGAATGTCTATGCTGGAAGAAAAGAATAGTTCTAGTTCCTAAACAGACTACATGAATGATTCTAATGTTACGCACCTTTTTCGAAATTCTTTATTAAAATGAATTTAATACATTTGAAATAAAATAAATAAACAATTCTCATCAATCATTCAACAAAGTTTATCATTTGAAAATTTTGACACATTGACATTGCCGACTGAGAATTATTATTTGCTATTGCTAACAGATAGCGTTGGCAGATTTAATTAAAAGAAATTCATTATTATTATTATTATTATTATTATTATTATTGTTGTTGTTGTTGTTGTTGTTATTGAACGATGAATTGCGATAACTAGCGTTTTTGTAGGTACTCTTTATTATTACAAAGTAGCTTTATTTATTAATAACCGCTTAAAACTTAAAAATGTGGGTGTTTATTACTTTATTCGGTGCAATGCTCATGTGTAAAATCGCAACTACCATAGACGTCAACGATGGGTGATTGTTATGTTTACAGTTCAGGAGAGCAAAAAGATATTTCCACATTATAACGTAACTTTAAATTATATTTCTAGCTAAAAATATATATTTAACAGTATAATAATAACTCAAATTTATTAGTATATTTCTATTATTTATCAAGATTTATTCGCCATTTATTCTTAAAAATTGCTTTAATATTTTATGGTGTCTTATTTCTAAACTCTGACAAACAAATGACGTCATTTCTTTTCAAACTTTATTTGTTTTTCTTATATTATTAGTAAAGCTAAGAATTATTTCGTTTTACATTAAAACAACAAAATTTTTCAGAAAATATATCTTGGTATGTAGCACAAGAACCACAAAACATCTATAATATTAAAAAATACCGATAATTACGTTAGTTACTATTTGTATTATATGAATTAAATAAAATAAAATTTTAGCGATTAGGCCAACTAGCATGCATTAGGACTCGTACACATCAGAAATATTGCCAATCTCGTCAAAGAATTTGAAGAATCTCAAACATTTAGAAGAGTAGGAGGAAACTTATTTATGGAATGAATTAAAAATATAAAAATATATTAATAATAGATGTAATTAGAATTTTTATGGGTGTACCATCAATTTAAAATACAATATTTGCATATATATATATATATATATATATATATATATATATATATATATATATATATATATATATATATATATATGTAATTTAAAGTTACGTTATAATGTGGAAATATCTTTTTGTTCTCCTGAACTGTAAACATAACAATCACCCATCGTTGACGTCTATGGTAGTTGCGATTTTATACATGAGCATCGCACCGAATAAAGTAATAAACACCCACATTTTTAAGTTTTAAGCGGTTATTAATAAATAAAGCTACTTTGTAATAATAAAGAGTACCTACAAAAACGCTAGTTATCGCAATTCATCGTTCAATAACAACAACAACAACAACAACAACAATAATGATAATAATAATAATAATAATAATAATAATAATAATAATAATAATAATAATAATGAATTTCTTTTAATTAAATCTGCCAACGCTATCTGTTAGCAATAGCAAATAATAATTCTCAGTCGGCAATGTCAATGTGTCAAAATTTTCAAATGATAAACTTTGTTGAATGATTGATGAGAATTGTTTATTTATTTTATTTCAAATGTATTAAATTCATTTTAATAAAGAATGTCGAAAAAGGTGCGTAACATTAGAATCATTCATGTAGTCTGTTTAGGAACTAGAACTATTCTTTTCTGCCAGCATAGACATTCTTAAGAGGAATCCCTACTCTACTAGGTTTCTACTGAGGGACGGGTCGGGTGTGCGATGGGTAGCACTGTGGGCGTGAACAATTTCAACCTAGTAGTACCACGTGATATGTCTGGTACAGTCAAAATACTAAATATCCTGGGTTCTGTATTCTACAGCTTTCGTAATTTTCAAGGTCAAGAGCATTCCCAGGGGGAGAACCCCACTATAGGCACTATAAAAAAAAACTGAGCCAGACTAAGCACTAGTTACCTCTCGCTAAGAGAGGTAGGTATTGGATTCATGCTAAAAATCTCATATCCAGATTTTAGTGAACAAGCACGTTTTAAGGTCACTAGAATCCGATTTTAACATTTTTACAATGATCTCTCTCTGTGTGTGTGTGTGTGTGTGTGAGAGAGAGAGAGAGTGAGAGAGAGAGAGAGTGTGTGTGTGTGAGTGTGTGTGTGAGTGTGTGTGTATGTGTGTGTGTGGATGTTGAACGGATGGTATCTCAAATTCTTTTAATTTAACTTGTTTAATCTGACATTATTGGGAAGAGCTGAAAACGTTTGGTATCAAGGGAGGTATAGGGATCATGCTAAAATAGCATATCGAGATTTTAGTAAATAGCCATATTTCAAGGTCACTAGAATCTAATTTTAACATTTTCACGATGATGTGTGTGTATGTGTATGTCAAATACTATCATTCAGAAAATTCTGAAACCTTGTATTTCGACCCTATTCTAATATGGAAAGAAACCATTAGATTTTGGTGTTAATCGGACAAACGAAAATGGCACTTTACTTGAAGCTCATGATTTTTCTTCAAAAAATACCATTAAATGCCATTTTTTCACTTTTAAAGATTATTGAATTTTCTACAGGTATACATTAATACTTTTTCTATATATTTTACAGATAAATTTAAAAATTAATGTTTATTATAAATCCCGGGTCCTAAGATAAACACATTTCCTTTGTTACGTAGTTCATATATCAAATGTATGTAACTGACAAGTAAATGTCACTGTCCAAGTCCTATTCACTTCAAACTAATAATTGTGACATTTAAAAATTAGTAAATAAAGCAATGGTTATAGTATTATTCCGAACATAATATAATTTTTTAGAAATTTTTGTTCCTACAAATATTGAAGAACATAAAATTAATAGACTTATAATTTTTATTATATCTTAAATAGATTTAGAGATAAAGACACTATACTAAATATACAATAATCTAATGTAATACATCGTAGAGGCTAAGGCACTAAGGAAACGAGCTGACAAATTCAAATGTTTATAAGATAACATAGTACTGTTTATAACATAGTTTGTAAATGACAGATGTCAGTGTCAAAAATCAACAGTTTTAGTGACATGCTGAAAGCTTTTTCTGGGAAGTAGGTACATTTAATCTTTCTTATTGTTTTTTTTACTCATTTTGGTCAGTACTATATGCCTTCATAATTTGTGACACTTATTTTTAACAACCTGTATAGCTAGGATTGTTCATATTCTGCTTATACATTGAATCTACTAACTCAGACAATAAACAATACATATAAAGTTTGACCAATTTTTCTTCCATATTTTCAATCCAGAAAACCTCGTTGTAAAAGTTTGATACGGGCCACTGTTCTGGAGAACATAGCCAAAACCAGAAAAACTTATTTCTTGCACCTTTAATCCAAGATGGAGGCTCGCGCCTAGTTTCTCCATGGTCAAAAACTTTTGTCATCCGTGTCCCGACCCAAACAATAAATTGAAATCCTTTCTTCCCCACCTTTTGTAGGGTAAAAAGTAAAAACCTTTATTGACTGGCCAAATATAATAATTGAGATGAAAGTGTTACTCTGTATTCTGCTAACGTGGTATTGATTGATTGCAGTTATTGTTTAAAAAATTGACAGACAAATATAGTATATTTTAACTGCCTATTCGTATTTTATTTATTATAAGCTTTTTAAACTTACATCGAATTGTCGGATTTAGTTGTTCTAGAATCTGTTAATTTTACAATTTTTGATGAATATGGATGGATCAAATTTTCTGTATCTATTAAATAAACAAAAGATATTAAGTTTTATTCTGAGTAACGTATGTTTTATTTGAAAAAAAAAGAAATTAACAAAATTCAATTCTCTTTAATTAATAAAAGTTATAACAAATGAGTGTGTTATTTTGTACTTACCTATTGTATTCGTGTAAATTCGTACGCTTTTTTCGTCTGGCACACAAATTCAGTCTAGATTTATTTCCTTTCCGATTGTTCATTATTATAAAATTATTTTTCTTGTAAAGCATACAGAATAGACTAGCGAGTGAATATCTTTCACAGCACTGTATTAGGCGTGGCTTAAGGTTGATACTAATAAATTCCGCTTGTGGCGCTAGTTAGCAGTAGCAACTTTTACATAGAAAAGGGGTTTTGTTTAACCAATGAAACAGACACTAATTTAAAAAAAAAATAAATAATTTTTTTCTTTTACTCGAAAGATAAAAGTCTGTACTAGGTCTGTAAAGTAACAATTTTTTTATTTTCTTTCTAGTTTTTGTAATATATGGTAGCAAAAGTATACTAAATTCAAAGCCTTATAAATCGAATAAAAAAATAAAAATTAAAAAAATGGCACTAGACAGACATGAAGGCATCCTTTAGCTTTTTATTAAAAAAAAATAGTCAATTCGGACCAAAAATAGTGTAAATTTCGTGACCCTAGCTAGAACATATTTTTTGCTTTATTTTGCACGGGTGGGTATAAATCAAACAATCAAAGTGCAAATTCTTGGTCTATGTTTCAACCTCTCAAAAAAGCATGAATATTTAACTCTGTACATGAATTAAAGTTGTTACCTAATTAATTGAATAATGTATTTAATAGTGTGAATTTTAATGCAGCTACATAGCTTAACGACAAAAATGGTTCAAGGTTCAGCAAAATTTATAAAAAATACATATTTTAATAGACATCTCGGCCAAAAAATGTAATGCATAATGTGTGCGTTAGGTATTTGCTCGGTTTTATTGCAGCACTCCGCTGCGCTTCGTGCTTCATTATAGAACCTCGCGTTGTAATAACACCTACCGTACGTATAATGTAAATAACTATTACTTTAAATAAAAAATAAAAACTTCCTCCATTATTATTAAAAATAATACTATATAAGTTACCATAAATGAATTTAACAAATAGGCCAACTAATATGGATTAGGGCTGTGGTAATATAATAATAATACTCATCAGCTCTCCAGGCCGTATGGCTTCTCTTGTAATATTCTTCCACTGTATTCTGTCCTGTGCCTTTTTTTTCCAGTTTTTTATCCCTGACACTTGTAAGTCTTTTTGCACTGATATGTAATATATGTATCCATAATTTTAAATATTTAATGAACAATAAAATAAGAAATATTAAATGTACTTCCCAGAAAAAACCTTCAGTAATGTATCTGGATTTTTGTCACTGACACTGACATTTTTCTGACAATTACAAACATTTTAATTTTTCAACTACTTTCCATGGAGTTATTTGGGCTGTGCGATTTATTACAACGCATTATTTTATATATTTACAATACTTCTTTATCTCTAAATCTATAGAAGATATAATAAAAATGTTCAATGGATCGGAAAGAGAATTTTATATTCATTAATATTTGTAATAAAATAAATTTCTAAAAAATAATATTTAGAAGACTTTTTTAAGAAACTACTACTTCCGCTTGTCCATTTATTACCAAAACCTTTTCAGCTCTTCCCATTAATATCAGATTAAGATATACGTAGTTACATTGGTCTTTAGCCTTATAGAATTTGAGAAAACGTCCATCCAACATCCACACACATACAAACACGCGCGCGCGCATACACACACACAGACATACATCATTGAAAAAAAATGTTAAAATCGGATTCTAGTGACCTTAAAACGTACTTATTCACTAAAATCTGGATATGCGATTTTTACCTCTCTTAGCGAGAGGTAAAAAATGCGCACTCACGGCCGTAACTCGGCTGCACTGTGGATCGGCCTAGGAAAATATGTTGCTGTTTATTAAAATATATTAATAGAGCTAATACAATTTTTATTTTATTTTGCATATTTGTTTTATAGTGGATAATGACTATACATAATTTGCCATTTGTCCTTGGTCCTTGATTAAGAAATTATAGTGAGTGAGTTTTCGTATTACTCCTTCTATATTTACAAATATGTACAGAATGGAACAAATTCGAGATCTTTATATGAGAAACTTTCTTATTATGCAAGATACCGAAATTGCTGTAGGTGTTTGTGATCAAACATATTGTTTCTTTACGGAGATTAAATACTGTAATTAGATTCATAACTTAATAATTCTCGAGATATAACACAAGCATTTTTTTTTTTTTAAATGAGAACCTGTGTTAAATATAATCACATGTTTTTTCTTATTTGAAGCTTAACAATTATGTATCTATGTATAACAAGTCTACGTCAGTTTTCTGTAGCGTGCATAATAAGGAAGTTTTTCATAGAAGGAACTCCATTCTATACAATAAAAAATTAGCAAATTCCACAATATAGATGCAAATGCCATCGCCTTTAGACCGGCTTTATCTAATTGCGGGTCTAATTGAAGTACAAGGCTTCAACGAAAAACAATTATTTTCATTGTTAGACAAATATCCATAGGAGTGTAACTTTTAAAAGAAAAAAGCATCAAGTATTATGAAATTATGATAAATTTATTTAAAGTGACAACCAAACTCCTGAAATAAAACTTGAACGATCAGAGCTTAAACAAAACACAAACAATTTTTTCGGAAGCCTGTATTTTTAAGCTTTTACCATTAAAAAACAAACAAATCACAGCTTCCGATAAAAAGATGTGCAGCTTTCCTTCAAAAGTTGCGCGAGGATTGGTGTCTATTTCCTGCATAAATAATGACAAATCAGTTACTGAATCTGACACGGCCGCAGAAAGTTTCCTGTGACTAAAGCCAAGCTAAGTTCAGTGAATCCCTCGCGGACTGAAACTGGAAAGTCGACAATAAAGTTTCGTTTTAATACTTTCTTATTATCAGATCATAGCATCGCGATCCGCGCCCTTTTCAGAGAGTGTTCCACAAGTTCGCGCGAGGGATTCTTTTATAGCCCATAAAAACATCTGGGCAATGTAAACGCCTTTATTGCTGAGCGGTCGACATGACTTATTACCGCTTGTCTAATTACGAAAGCAGATCGGAAACGCTCCCAGAATTCAAATATCACCGGCGGTAGAGTTCATTTTCCCCTGCCGCCAAGACTTATGATTTATCATTTCCTTCTTGCTGAGAAATTCCAACTACATTCATGTTTTTGCTCCTGAATCATCACGTCATAATTGCATTGTTATTAGTCAGCAAAGAATACAAATGTACACGGAAATGCATTGAGGACATAACTGAAATATCATTATTTTTTACTAGCCTTAGTATTGCAACATTTTTATCGAGGTTTTCATTAGCATATTTACAGGGATTTAAATATTTATACAAAGTGCTCTATATTTCACTACTATAACAATAAAACCCTGAACAAATACAATTTATAAAAATAAGCACAACACTAATATACTCTCACTCGCAGTTCGCACAATGTACCAATTTCCAACTAAATACTTCAAATATTATAAATTATAACTAAATATTCTATCTATACTCATTATAATTAAATACTACTAAACTACTATCCCAAATTCTAACTGACTATCATTACTAAGTAATTAAATACTGTGTTAAAGGTGACCAAGAAATTGTAACCAATAATAAACAATCAGGATCGTGCCGCCTAGAAAATACCTCATTCGTAAAACAAATGCGTTAGCCATTAAACTCTCAATAAGTAATAATCTGAGTAATTATAATAATAAAGAAAATAAATTATGAAAGGAAACTAATAGAGAAATTTTTGCAATTAATTTCAATAATACCTGAATAAAACTTGTATGCATGGGTTACAAGAATTTACAGGATTTTAAACTAATTGAATTTAATATTTCACGTCATGCATTTACTACCTACTAATTAATTTGACTAATAAGCACAAAAATATATACACGTAATAGTACATTAAATTGAACCAGTGATAGAACTCGGCAAGAGCAACAATATTTCTCAGTAACTTTTTTTTTCGAAATCGCAATTTATTTATTTTTTTGAAAAAAATATTTCTAATTTCGAGACATATACTGGTAAAACACAAAACAGTACCTAGGTGACATTGACAGAACTCGCAGAGAGCAACAATGTTTTTTAGTAAAATTTTTTGAATTCTCATTTTTTTTAGTATATTTAGGCAGGTAGTGATTTTTTACAAAACTTTGAAAAATTTTAACACAATAAGTATCTAGAAGGTTTATAAAAAAAAGTTACTAAAAATATTGTTGCTCCCGACGAGTTCTATTTAATTTAGTTAAATTTAATGTACTTATTTATGTTACACCCTGTATTGTCAAAGAACAGAAATGAATAGGTAATATCAGAGGTGCGTTCGGTAATTCAACACCGTGTACATTTTTTAAACCATGTAATTGACACCAAATTCGTTCGTTTATTCAATTTTGCACACATGCACGATTCTTTAGGTGCATGAATTTAAAAATATTCATTTTAAAGCAGTGACAGATGCAGCATTAATTTATATAAAAATATCTTACTTCACAACTACATCAAACTTTTGATTATTCATCATCTCAAATTAAAAATATTCTTTTGTATTTGCGCAGAATTATTAGTGTCAGAATGTCAGAAACAAAAAGATAACTGACAGCTTCGTTCACTATGAACACCGAAGCGTTCGGATATTCGTTTGTTGCATTATTTGCACTAAAGTCACATGAGTGTCAACTGTACACTACACTACACCACACCATATATTTTTACCGAACGCACATTAAGTATCAAACTAAATTTAATAAATATGTTAACGTCAACTATAGTTTGAAAAATATCTCATGTTTATAAATAAAAATTGAAATTACGATATGCAATTCTACTCGTTTAAGCAAGTTTATTTTCCTAGCTTCCCTTCTGCTTCAGCAAAATGCTCAAATGTGCGAAATCACAAATTTAAAGTTCGTTGGCAATACTATATTTGTGAAAGAAAATTTAAAGAAAGAATGTAAATTAACGAAATTATTTGAAAACAACTACAATTTCTTTGGCTAGTTAATGAATCCCCTTCTCCTTTATACCAATTTTAAATGTTGATGGAGTATTTTTTCGTTGTAATAATAGCATATAACACTTAATAGTAAATAGGTAACTATTATTGCAAACATTTAGCTAAATGTCAATATACGTAACCCCTCTATTTATTACAGTTCGACCCATCCAAGTAAGTTCAACACACACTAGATCAGTCTCAACTTAACCCGTACCAGCTATACTTACTTATATTATTACATACTTCTTTCTGTAAATCATTACATATGTTTCTCTATATTTTGATAATTCCAGACAAGGTGCTTTAGGTTAGAATACTGAATGAGTGTCTGGTTAATAATAAATTAAAACTGTAACTTTTCATATTAAAATATGCATGTTAAGAAATTATATTTTTAACTAAAAACATTTTTAATTAAAGTTACTTTCAAGAGTATTCAATTTCCACATAATAAAGTTAGTTGATAAAGGCAAACGTGTATGAAAATTTAGCAGAAACTATAGTTTTCTCATTTGTTGTTGGTACCCCAGTAAAGAAAACTTAGACTAGCACTCTCTATTGACGGGTATAATTAAACATCCTGGTGGAACTTAAACCATAGTTTAAAGTTAGCGCGAAGTTTGCGCTAAACAATGTAATGCTACAATAAATAACGCTAAAACAGAAGTTAAACTCGCATACAAAACAGGGTTGGTTGCATTATCGCCCATTTTAATCATGTTTTGAAAATGTTCATATTTGTCCGTTTCTCTCAATCAGCGTTTCTTAACCTGGGGTCCGTCAGATTTTTTTTGGAAGTCCGTAACTGCACCGAGATGGAGTTCTAAAACGAATGTTCAAGGAACATTGTCTTGTGAATTTTTAAGTTTCTTTCCTTGTTGATAATCTTTCATTGGAGTTTGGCGAAAAGGCACTGACAGTACTGATCCCATCTGTAACCACGTACTTGCGTGAAAAGGTGTTTTCTGCTCTAGTTTATAAGAAAAACAAACCGAAATTCCTGGAATGAATGATCTCAAGATCCAATTATCTACAAGTAAACCTGATATATCCAAGCTTAATAGTAGGCATCGAGGATTTTTGTGAACTGTTTTACTATTATTTTATTTCCACAGTAGTACTCCTTTGATGTCTCGTTTTTTAATAAATAATAATGCCTTCGCTTTTCAGTAACTCTCCTTTTCAATTCTCCCACAAAATTTAAATTTAAAAAATCTATATCTACACTATTGTATTTAAAAGTTTAATTTCTAAACGTTCCGCTATCTTAAATATTAATACAAAAGGGTTCGCAGTAAGAAAACGTTAAGAATTGTTGTTCTAAATAATTACACCACAGAATAAAATGTACATAGTTGCCACCCTTCCTCAATTCATTTTTCTGATGACTTCTGTTAAATTAATTTCAAGTCTGGTATAGATTAGGTCAAGCTATTTATCCATATTATCACTACATTAAAGACCTGCGATTAATTTCATGTGTTCTTTGTAAAATTCTGAGTTGACAGAAGCTATAATTTAAATACGAAACCAATTCTAATAGATGAGTTCCCGAAATATTAAAAGATTTACCTAAACTCTTTTTACTCTTATTTATGAGGCACTGACTCTACCAACAACCATGGCCATCCTTCCACCTGAGTTTTGGTCTGCCGCGGCTTCTGGTCTTATTGAAATCTTTTTTGGTGGATAATTTTCATTGGCACTGGAAAAGTAGCCTAGAACAGTCGTCCGATTTTTATTACTATAACTATTCCTCTTCCATTATTAGTTATTTCTTCGCATTTATTTTATTACTCAAAATTATATCGTCGGCGCCATCGGGTCCGTGAAGTTAGCGGCCACTATTAAGCTCAAACAATGAAACATGCACCAGAGGATTCTGCTTCGTTTCGGCCTCTTTGTGATCTAAAAAAAAACCTAGCGACCCCTGAGACTAAAAAGTTATAAAGAATTTATACGTGGTCGCTCACTTCACGCCCAGCGACCTCATCTGAGTCACAAACGTCGAATTATATGTCAAATGTTTGTGCTTTTAGAATATGTGTGAAAATACCCTAATCATTCAAAAATATGAACAATTGAAAAGAGTCACAAACGTCGAATTATGCGTAATACGTTTGTGTTTCGTTTATGCTTTCAGAACATATAATTGAAAACACAGCGATCCCAATTATACAAAAAAATATTATAAGCGTCCGCACGGTACAAATATTGTCATCATCATTACCGATATCTGCGATAAAGCAGATTGTGGCACACTCAGAAATGGGTAATATGCCGTGATGATAAAGAATAAAAGACTGTTACATACCAAACGTTTGTGCTTCGTTTGAGTTCTCAGAATATATGAATGAAAATACAGCGACCCTAATTATAAAATAGTTATTTTTGCAACAAGTGTAAAAAGTATAGTCTTGTTTCACAACTAGAAAAGTTTGACCGCACGAGCCGCAGTTCTCAAATCTTATGAGTGATATAAGACACTATTTACTCGAGTTGCATACAATTTTTTTTTTTTATGTCTGCAATAAAAGTGTTTAAAAAAGTGACGTAACGTTTCATTATTTCACTCCGTAGCGTTAAAAAAAGTGCACCTTTTTCACACTTTTATGGCCAGTTGCACCGCTTACCCTTAAATTATAAGAGTTGCTTAAATTGACAATATCGTATCGAAACGAAATGTCAAATGAGTAATTGAATATTACTGTCAAATTTTCGATTTGTATTTTTCTATTTAAGCGTAGCTTAAAATTTAAGGGTCATCGGTGCAACTGGACATTGTGTCAAAAAAATACTTACTTTATAAATCCATGTAATGAAAAAAATCTGTTGTGGCCAGTACAATACTTTCCGGCAATTCGATGCATTTTGTACAAGTACCAAATCAAAGAAGGTTAATTCCGAAAGATTCTATATTATATCAAATTTTAACAGGAACACATACTATTTTCTACAAATTCCATACCAAAAGTTCCTTTGAAAAGATTCTATAAATCCAATAAAATTAAAACATGAATATAGGTATACTATGTAAATTGAACTTGACACTTCTTTCTTCTTCAGCTTTTTCCTATTTTATTAGGGGTTGATGTTTCTTACTCTTCTCTTCCACTCATTCTTGTTGAACGCATCTTCTTTACACAGATTTTCCTCTCTCAAGTCTTTTGCAATACAGTCCTTCCATCTTCTTTTTGGCCTTCCTCGTACTCCCGGCATTGAGGCGAGGCTGCAACTGTATGTATGCGAGAAACACTATGACTTATACTACTTTCTGATCCTATACTTTCCACATTTGGTTTTGCACTTGACACTGACATCTGTCAAATAGAATTTTTTTAAATATATCAGCTGTTCCCATGATAAATAGCAAAGCTGACTGATTATTGAAAGTTAATCTCTTTATAACTCTTTAACTCTGTATGTGTTGAATATGAAGGCAAATGTATAATCAAAAGGCATAGAGAAGAGCATTTCTTCTAAAATTTATAATAACATAAAATGTCAAAAAATAATATGTAATTTCGATTTTTTAAGAAAAACTGTTAAAAACTTTAAATAAGGGTAGTTTCGGTGAACCAATTATAACAAAAATCTAATCAGCTCTTCATATGGATGTAAAGAAGAGGAATAAGAAAGAATTATAATTTTTAAAATTGTAGTATTGGAGTTATCTTCGAACAAAAATTTGTTACACACGGATACACACACACACACACACACACACACACACACATACACACATACACATATACATCATCTTAAAAATAGTAAATTCGTATAGTAGGGACCTTGAAACGAGCTTATTCATTAAAAACTCACCACCGAATTTTTTTACCAAAGACAATACCTTTCTTACCTAAAGGTGCCGGAAGGTAAAAAAGTGTACTTTTTTTAACAGACGTAAAAAATATATAAATAATTTAAAAGTGGTCACCCACTGTACATTTGTGCTTTGTTTACAGTAAGTAAAGACTCGACCCCTGATTAGAAATATACAGGGTGTTAATACTAAGCAATACACCCGAAAACGGTAGTTAGAACTCATATAAACAAACAACTTTTCTTAGTTCCAATTTTTGATTTGGTGCTCCGGTTCGTAGTTAATGTAGTTCTTTTGTTTTTCGAAAAATCGTCATAACTCCCTTATTTTAAAGAATATTGACATTTTTTTTTTAAATTACCCACCGGCTCTAAAACATTTTAGAATTTACAATTATTTTTTATTTTTTCAAATGACAAAATGGCAATCGATCAAATATATCAAAACAAGATATTTGAAAACCACTCCACCGATTTTCGAAAGTAAAAAATATTTATATAATCCTTAAACTATCTACTACAATATTTGTCCTAAACATATTTTTCAATCTTTCCAAGAAAAATCTTTATTCTTCTTGACTTACAGATAAGTACAGTTTGTTCAAAAAAATCCTATCTCAAAATAGGCTATGAATTAAATGTCAATTTGACAGGAGATAATGTCAAAAATGTTATGTAAAGAAATATTCTTGAATACTTATTTTAAAAATAGAAATAAATTAGAAAACCGTAAATATCAATAATCTGTATCCTTCTTTATCTTTTCTCCTTAAACTTACATATCACGATCAATTGTGACAACTTAACTTTTGAATTGAATAATGAATGATCAGACATACATTTCTTTGTGCATATAGCTTATTCCGAATTAGGTTTTTCTCTGAACACACTGTACTTATGTAAGTCAAGTAAATGAAAAAAGATATTTTTTGAATGAAATGAAAAAAGTGTTTAGGACAAATATTGTAGTAGATACTTTAAAGATTTTATAAATGTTTTACTTTCGAAAATCGATGGAGTTATTAAAAAATCTTGTTTTGAAATTTTTCAGCGATCGCCATTTTGTCATTTGAAAAAATAAAATAATATTTTAAATGCCAAATGTTTTAGAGAGCCGAAAGGTAATTTTGAAAAAAAAAAAACGCACAATTGTCAAAGTAAGAAAGTTATGACGATTTTTCTAAAAGAACCCCAATAACTAAGAACCGAGGCACAAATCAAAAATGGCAAGGGGGAATGTGGTGATTACATAGTGAATTAGTTCCTAGAAAAGAGATCCGATTATAGGAAAATAGGAAGAGAAGAAAAACAAAAATAGTAGTCAGAACTACGAACCGAGGCACCAAAACAAAAATTGAAAAAAAGAAATGTTGTTTGTGTTAATGAGTTCTAAATACCATTTTCGGATGTAACAACTTAGTATTAACACCCTTTATACACGGTTAGATAAAAGTATGGAGACGGCGATTTATTGTCGTTAATATTCATTTTAGGATATTATATTCAATACAAAAGTTTTTTAAGAAATTTTGATCTACATTTGAGAATACTTGAATTTTTTTTTTCTTCAATTGTTTTTGAGTTACGCTTGTCCGCGGAATTTTTTTAAATGGGAACATTTAATTTTACTTTACCATTCGTTAAGAGTGTTTTTTTCTCTTTACAACAGTATGTTTGTTTTGTTTTTTTTTTATGGGGTCCCGTGGCAGGTCGCGAACCTGGGGGTACCGAGTTCGATCCCGACTGACGCCAAATATTTCGAATTTAAAATGGCACAAAAGTGACCCCTGTGGTGCACTCTCCACGCCAGCAATGAGTGCCCGTGAGATGACGCCTGGTAAGCGCCCGCACGGTAAAATATATCGTCATCATTACCGATATCTGCGATAAAGCAGATTGGCACACCCAGAAATATATGCCGTGATGATATATATATATATATATATATATATATATATATATATATATATATATATATATGTTTGTTTTTTGTTTTTCAATTTATTTTAATAACATTTTTACAAGTAAAAATACCGGTTCAAGTATTTACGAATAGTAGGTTCATCTAAGATAGACAAAATTATTTCCAATAAGGTTGTCGGTCACAATTTTATCATTAAAAACAAATTAATAACTAAATCATTTACATCGCTCGAGTTTGTTTATCGCTTCGCTTTTGTCTATTTTATATGTACCTACTATTCGTAAATACTTGAACCGGTGTTTTTCCTAGTAAAAATATTATTAAAATAAATTGAAAAAAAAAGAAAAATACTGTTGTAAAGAGAAAAAAACGCTCTATCGAACGGTAGAGTAAAATTAATAGGTTCCCATTTAAAAAAATTACGCGGACAAGCGTAACTCAAAAACAATTGAAGAAAAAAAATTCAAGTATTCTCAAAAGTAGATCAAAATTTCTTAAAAAACTTTTGTATTGAACATAATTTCCTAAAATGAATATTAAAGACAATAAATCGCCGTCTTCATACTTTTAACTAACCCTGTATATGTATATATATAGGTTTCACATTCACGTAATAAAACTCCTTACTACGCTTTTACAAACTATTTTAAATCTGACAACACATTTTTCATCATTTTCAAGGAGATTCGACAGAAAGTGGTTTTCCTTCTTTGGGAAAGCTTAATATCTTCTGATTTATTTTCTTGTTTTTCCACCATTGTTTCTTCTTGTTTCAAGTCGAATTTTAAGTACTTCTTAGGATTTTTAACGTTTTTAAAGATACATCATCATCTTCGCAGGTAATAAAATCTTTTTCTTTCGTTTTTAGCTCATTTAGATCGTTGTAAAATCTTTGGTCTTCATGTTCTTTCATCATTCGGCACATTCTTTTACCACTAGCTCTTAAAACTCCTTTGCTTATAAACATATCTCTCAGATCTTCTTGTAAAAGTTCGACCTCGCTTTTCCGGTTCGTTTTCGGAACTTTTTTCTAGATTTTCCGGTAAAGTATCAGACGAATAAATAATCTGATTTCGTCTTCTGTTTTCGATTCGTTTGCCAACTGATTCTACAATTTTTCCTTCTTCTTGATGTGCCTTTTCCGACGTTTTCTCTTCCAGTTCTTTGGGCGGTGAAGTTTCTTCAAACTTTACTTCTTCAACTCTTTCTTTGTTCACTTCTTCTCTGACAACTTCTTCCCTGGCTATTTTTTCTATCCTGTTAAGTTCTTCTTTCTTTATACGAGGATTCAATTTTTTGTGTGCTCTGAACTACTTTCTTTTGAATTTTATTTTTTATACTGGCTTTTTTTGTAGATTTTTATGTCACCTTCTCGCTGTACCACGACGATTCCAGGTTTGTTCAATATACTCTGTTCCACTATCATTGGTGTGATTTGAGAAGAACCAGGTACTATGACTTCTACTTCTTCAAAATTTGATCGATTTCTATGAGAAGAGTTCTCTTTCCGAGTGTTGTGCATTTACCACCACCGAATCCATAAATTTCTGTGTGCTGTGGAAGGTATTTCATTCACAATTTTTTAAACTCATTTTCACGTATTGTGACGCATTCACTTCCCTTATCAATGAAGGTTCTTACTTGATGTTCATCGATTTTTGCAGTTTTGTAGTATCCGGTTTCTATATTTTCCGACGTGGTAATCATATTACAGTGGTTCGATTCCATCTGACGTTTACAGTGTTCTGTTTGATGACCAACCTGGCTACATATATAGCGCTCTTCCTGTGATCATAATCACCACAATTATTTTTATTTGCACTTATATTTTCAAAACGAAATAGATATAGGATCAATTTAGCGGCAGTTGAAAAGCTTTGATTAGGAACTCACTAAATTTTAATACATTCAAGTAGAATTTGAGATATAAGTTTAAAACGTAATACTTCCAAAGGATTTGATATATAGAATGCGCTTTAGCTCCGCCTATAAAGTGTATAATGAAACATCATTCAGTTTGTAGCCGGGAATTTCAATAATTGTACAATGTAATACCATTGATTAAATAATGTATATATATATATATATATATATATATATATATATATATATATATATATATATATATATATATATATATATATATATATAGATTGGCAACCTTATGGGCATTTACGTAGCGCACTGTACAGCGACGTATTATGCTGCCACCTTTAATAATTTTATTATTTGGCCGTACTAACATTCGATAAGACTGGCGGTAATTATGTTCGGATGTATTCGCGTGAAGTCGTTTGGAGTCGGAGACACGAAATTGTTAATAAAAAATAATTAGATATTTAATCACGTAACTGTTTTTGAATAACAAATTAATTAATTAATTATTATTTTTACGGACACTAAAAATGAACTTCAAGAATTTTGTGAATTATGAAAAAAATATTTTTGTATAGGTATTCTCAATTTTTTACCCTTTTATAATGTTCTATATATGCATGAAATAAATTAAGCTATTTTATCAAATAAATACATATAAAATATTTAATGCCATACGTTAATTTTATTTTTGAACAAATTACTTTTTTGGAAAATTTTCAAATTCCAACTTTACTATGTATATATGTTTTTTTTTTATGGATTTACAGATAGGTACATACATAATGTAAAATTTTATAATTCTTACAATTTTATCAAGTAAAAAAATAAATAAAACTTAAAAAAAGTGTCATAAGGAAAACTCTTCTTTTGTCAAACTCGCCTCGTGGTTCGTTTTCTAAACTTGGACTCGTACGTGACCAAGCCTTATGAAACATATCTTTTATAATTTTTTTTTCTATTGAGGTAATTGTATACAATGTGATTTAAAAAATATGACTTGGTGCATTTTTGTCGGTTATATTGGAAGCGCTTCCCGCTAACAATTGAAATTTCACATTTTTACAGTTTGTTTTGTTTTAAAACTTTAAAATGGAAAACGCAGATATTTCAAGAAAATCTTGTAAAAGAAAAATAAATATTTTGTAGAACAAATAATAATTATTGAATTATTGAAAAGTGTAATAAATCTTTAGGTCAATAGTTTTTAAATAAATATAATCCTTTTTCCAATTATTACTTTTTCTTTAATTATATATTGGTGGTCAAAGAAGATATGGAAAAGATTGCTTAGATTTACAATCATTTCCGAAATTTAAACATTAATAACTTTGTGTGTCAAGTGATCGTGTGTGATTTTAACTACCTGGGTTCCATTCTAATGAATCCTGTTTCAATGACGCTTGATAAGCACTTTATTTAAAAAAGAACAGCTATTTATAATATGTTTATGTTAAAAGTGACATTTTAATTTGGTGAAGCAGTGTGGTCCAAACCTCCAAAGGCATATATGGATATAACCGATGTAAATTCATATTAAATTGTTTCTCGATTCAATGATAAATGAATTTTTTATTTTATTAGAAATATTAAAAATGTTATGGAATGTGTAATGTGTATGTATTAAAAATAAATATATAATTAAATTAAATTTCTCTGAAGAAATGACGAAATAAATTTAACAAATTCTAATTATAAAATTAATTGGCTCCGCCTGAGGCCCCGCCCGCCAACGAGTTCTATCATGCTGCTATCTTGAAGCAAGTGAAACACATGTATAGTAGACAACCGCCACACAGATGGCTCTCATTCTTACAGAATAAAAATGTGTTACGCGGTTTGACTATAGCATTGCCAATCTATACATACTATTTAATCAATGGTAATACATCCTAAACAATATTATAGCACGACTTGATTTTTTTCCCTATCAGTATCATTTAAGATAAATAAACAATTAAATTTATTTTCTATTCAACATCAGTTACATAATTTAGCATTTTTCAAAAATACCGGGAGTGTACCTACTTGATATCCGTTATATAGAGAAATACAATGTTATTTCTTTTATTTTGCTATAGTTAGTTATCTATTCACTTCAAATAAAAGTATAAAAAAATCTATACCTAAATCACTAATCAGATTTTAGTTCGCAGGTTTTGTAAAATCGAATTTGAAATTCTATGAATCTTGCTTATTTGTAGGACTACCCATGGTATTGTCACAAAATTACAAATAAATGCGTCAAGTTTGAACTGTCAGATTAATGCCATTGAAAAGGGTCATTTCACAAATTTCAAAATTTTCCAAATGTTATATGTCCCGTAAAAACGTATGACGTAATATTGTTACATACAGTTCTTAATTTTAGAGTATAATCATTGATTAAATAATGTATATAGATTGGCAACCTTATGAGCATTTACGTAGCACAGTGTACAGCGACGTATTATGCTGCCACCTTTAATAATTTTATTATTTGGCCGTACTAACATTCGATAAGACTGGCGGTAATTATGTTCGGATGTATTCGTGTGAAGTCGCTTAGAGTCGGAGATACGAAATTGTTAATAAAAAATAATTAGATATTTAATAATCACGTAACTGTTTTTGAATAACAAATAAATTAATTCATTATTATTTTTACGGACACTAAAAATAAACTTCAGGATTTTGTGAATTTTGAGAAAAATATTTTCGAGTAAGAATTAACTTCTCGAAATGTGTATATTCTCAATTTTTTACCCTTTTATAATGTACAATATATGAAATTAATTAAGTTTTAAATGACAAGAATCCTTATCGGTCTGCATTGTCAGAGAAAAATAAATTAGTAATGTCAACTCTGGAGGAAGCGAAATTATTTTTTGAAAACTGCAAAATATATAATAAAGATGGCAAAGAAAGAATATATATTGCATTCAAGGTTTCATTCAAACCATTAATGGCATTTTAAAATTATTTGCGGACATGAAAGAAGAGAACTATTTATTTTTATTAACAAATAGATTGCAGCAAGATTGTCTGGAAAACCATTTTTCAATCATTAGAAACAGAGGGGGATACAACCCTAATCCAACTGCAAAACAATTTAGGCAAACATTGCAAAGAACTATTCACATAAGAATTTTAAAACCAGTTGGAAGCGGCAACTGTGAAATAGATGAAGATGAAATTATCGATACAGAAATATCAGAATCCATTACACCGCCTAAAGAAAATTTATGTGAAATAACCGGCAATAGTGAAATTGTACGAACAGAAAATGTTGAAGATAATGGTAACAATGGCAATGAAAATCAAATTCAATCGCCAAATTCTTTATATGAGGAATGTGCTGTGGTATACTTCACTGGATATTTAGTTTTTCGTTGTATTAAACAATATAATTGCGAAAATTGTAACAAAATTTTAAAGAAAAATGACCTTCTTCTTGATGAAAAGAAAATTTATTTAGTTTTAAAAGATTATAGCAAAGTGAATGAAATACAATATCTTTGCAGACCGAATGAAGAGATAGTACAAATTGTGACAGAATTATTGAAAATTTTTAGTGAATTTACAAAACAACATTTACATTCAAACAATATAACCAGGAAATTATTAAAAAATAGTGTACAGTGCATAAATTCCCATTCCAGTAACTGGTTAAATAAAAGTGATGGATGCTATGAGCATAAAATGTTTATTATAAAAACATTTATTAAAATAAAACTTTTAAAAACTTTAAAATGGAAAAATGCAGATATTACAAAAAAATCTTGTAAAAGAAAAATAAATATTTTGCAGAACAAATAATAATTATTGAATTATTAAAAGTATAATAAATCTTTAGGTCAATAGTTTTAAAAATAAATATAATCTTTTTCTAATTGTTACTTTTTCTTTAATTATTTATTGGTGCTCAAAGAAGATATTGGAAAGATTACTTAGATTTATAATCATTTATTATTATTATTATAAACTTATAAAGCCGAAATTTAAACATTAATAACTTTATGTATGTTAAGTGATCGGGTGCGATTTTAACCACCTGGGTTCCATTCTAATTCAACCTGTTTCAATGACGCTTGGTAAGCACTTTATTTAAAAAAGAATAGCTATTTATAAGATATTTATGTTAAAAGTGACATTTTAATTTGGTGAAGCAGTGTAATCCAAACCTTCAAATGCATATACGGATACAACCGCTGTAAAATCATATTAAATTGTTTCTCGATTCAATGATAAACGAATTTTTATTAGAAATATTAAAAACGTTATGGAATATGTAATGTGTATGTATTAAAAATAAATGTATAATTAAATTAAATTTCTCTGAAGAAATGACGAAATAAATTTAACAAATTCTAATAATAAAATTAATTGGCCACGCCTGAGACTCCGCCCGCCGACAATAACTATCATGCTGCTATCTTGTAGCGACGTAAACACATGCGTAGTAGACAACCGCCACACAGATGGCTCTCTTTCTCACAGAATAAAAATGTGTTACGCGGTTTGACTATAGCATTGCCAATCTATATATACTGTTTAATCAATGGTATAATTCTGAGTTTTTTTAGTGCCAAAGTGTTTAAATATTCGGCTTTAGTAACTGAATCATCTTAATTCAAAGACGCGGTTAAAATAGAATTAATGTGCTTTATTGAAAGTTTACTCGGGTACCAAAAGCGTAAATTTAAATTTTTAAGCATTCAAGAATTTACAGGACAGACAATATTTGAAGAAAACTGTTTTCCCATGTTAAGCATCTACGTTACGGATTCCCGTGTTCACTGTGTATTTGACAATTATTATTGTCTATAAAATTTAATCTCATTTTTAGCTATTGTAAATTGTATCCTTTCCTGAAATGAATTATATATTTTCTTACAATTTGTTGTGCATTGTATTCTTTACTGATTTAGGAAATAATATATTGTGTTATAACATTCAGTTTTATTTTAATTTTCAGCATATAAATGTCTTGAGATTTAGAGAATTGTAAGAATTTCGAACATTTAGAAGAAAAAGAGGAAAGGTATTAAGAGAATTAGTTAAAAAATATAAAAATAAATAAAGAAAAGATATAATTACAATTTTTTTGAGTGTACTAGATGTTCGATATATACAAATGCAATACTTATATAACCTAAAATGGCAAAAGCGAGAGATGTTGTGCTGGTCACAACAGATTTTTTCTTCACAATTTTAAAAATAAATTTCAAAATTTCTGTTATTTCGTAGGAGTATCCATGACATTTGTTTTCTTTTTTCTTGTTTTCAGAAATTATTCATAACCGTCAAACATCAATCTGATTTATAGAAAATAAATTCCGTATTCTTTGATAAATATTTTTGTCATAATAATCCTATACTAATATAATAAATGCGAAAGTAACTCTGTCTGTCTGTCTGTCTGTTACGTTTTCACGCTTAAACCGCTGAACCAATTTTGATGAATTTTGGTATAGAGACAGATTTGATCATGGAAAAGGACATAGGCTACCTTTTACCGCGAAAATAAAACTTGAAGGGATGAAATAGGGGGTGAAAGTTTGTATAAAGAAACCATAATTTCTTCCGCTAAACCAATTTTGGTGAATTTTGGTATAGATAGATTGGACTTTGGAGAAGGACATAGGCTACCTTTTTCCGCAAAAATAAAACTTGAAGGGGATGAAATAGGGGATGAAAGTTTGTATGGAGAACCCATTATTTCTCCCGTTGAACCAATTTTGATGAATTTTGGTATAGAGATAGATTGGACCTTGGAGAAGGACATACTCTACTTTTTGTCGCAAACATAAAATTTGAAGGGGTGAAATAGGATATGAAAGTTTGTATGGTGAACCCATCATTTCTCAAGTTAGGGATATAAAAATTCATATTTATGCTTTTGGTAAGAAATTTTTTTATTTTATTTTATTTTATTTCGGCTTTCCAACAGGACCATGTGCCAATAATAGGAAAGCACATACTACATAAATGCAAAATAAAAAATACATTAGCAATTAAGTTACATTACATTACAAATAACCAACTACAATGAAAACATAATAGAAAAATTAATAACAAATAACTAATTAATGGACAGTACTACATTTGTCACTTGTTTTTTAAACTGTGATAAACTAAAAAGAAATATATCAATTGAATTATTATAAGACACATATTTATTGTAAAAAAATGGTACACGATTTAGTGCAGAATTGAAAGCAGCATTAGTTCTATTAAATCCTAAAAAGAATAAATCCGTTGCTCTAGTCGTATAAATTGGTACGCGAAAGCCCAAACTGTTTAATAGATCAGGACAATCGACTCTATTATTTACTAATTTATACAAAAATATCAAGTCAATTACGATTCGCCGTTTTTCCAGAGGTAAAATATTAATTTCAAAATTATTAAATTTATATCTAATAAATTTACAAAATTTTTCTTGAATACGCTCTATTCTTTTAATATGAATAGCATACTGAGGTGACCAATAAATTGTTGCAAATTCTAATTGACTTCGAACTAAAGAAAAATATAAAACTTTTAAGGTTTTGGGATTTTTAAAGTTCTTTGATGACCTGATAAGAAAACCAAGCATTTTAAATGCTTTCTTTGTTACGTTGTCGACATGTACATCAAAAATAAGTTTTTTATCATAAAGAATTCCTAAATCCCTTACTTCTGAGACAGGATTAATTATTTTACCAGCGAAAGTGTAAGAATAGCAAACATCAGATCTATTTCTAGAAAATGTGATAGAATGACATTTGTTAATATTTAAATGCAGATAAAGAGTGTTTCAGCGTTCTTCAGAAATAATCGCTCAAGGCGGTACAATAATGATTTCAATTATTTTTTTTTATCTTTGTATCTATAGTTAAGTTTTAACCGTTAGCAGATTTTCGATATTTGTCGGAGAGATAGCTTGTATCATATGTACATATAAAGAAAAGTACCCGAGACATGTTTTGAAAAGGGCGCTGTTAGTTGCGGTGCGGGGTCGGAAGGGCAGTGGGTGGACCATGTTACATGTACGATGCGAGGCAGGTTGCCGGCTCCCTACGCAGCACTTGTCTCCGAAGTAAATGTGAAAAATTACTGATACACGTGTAGCTAATCGTTATTCTAGGTTTACCCGTGCGAAGCCGGGGCGGGTCAGCTAGTATATAGTTAGAACCCACGTAAATATATGAAGCTATCAACATCTTTTATGTTATTATTCCTAATTTCGCAGAATTGGCTACAATCTACAATAAATTGATCAAATTGCGTAATATTGATCTAAAATAATGAATTGGCCATAATGAAAAATTTTCGTGATTCACACGATTTCATAATTTTATCATATGGTTTTGGCTAGGTTAGTATTTTGTCTTTCAACTTTCAATTCAAATATCAAAGAGAATAGCTCTAGCATGATAATGTGTTTATATAACATTTGTGATAATTAAAGTCTATACCTATGACAAATTTCTTTCTAAATTAGCGCCTTAATAGATCAAAGTAATTAAATGAGTTTGAAAGACGAAGAGAATTGTTTAATAAGCGAATAAATTTCAAAATCTTAAATTAATATTTTTTGTATAAAAGAAAACTCATTAATTTTAAATCAAAGCTTTTGCGTCCCCCTTGACTTAAATTGCAGCCGATATTAAGGTCATTAATCCAATATTAAAGTTTAAGTCTGTGTTATGCCGTACTAAAAATCAATGAAGGAGAGCTAATTATAATCAGCGTTGGCTCCGCAACAAGCACTATAAAACCGGAAGTGCTTTGAATAAACAATAAAATGACAATGATAATAAATCAATGCTTTACATGGCATACCCACACACCGTGCTATATGACTATGACTATGCGATACATTGTATTGTATCCCGGTCTCTTTTTGATGACTGTTCCGATTTAGCACCGCATTAAATTTCTCAGATGGTCGCCATCATTCATGCACCATTGTTTAGTCAATAGCCTCTTTAGCTACACACAAATTGAGGTTACTTTATTCGCTATTTCATATCGCACAAGACAAATTGTCAACTTGACATTTCACCCTTTTGTTCGATAATGGAGCTTTTAATTAATAATTAAAAATTTACGGAAGATTGACCTTCAGCCTTCAGTTCGCGTACATATACACCAGCAAGCAAAATAAATCTCTATCATTTTTTTGCTAAAATATCTTTCAGAGTTAACAATTTACATTCACACAAATATATATTTACGCTATTATTCACATAAAAATTAAAAAGAATGATAAAAAAAATTCCTTGACTGGATATATTGATGAGGTAATAAAAAGAATGCATAGTAAAATAAAAAATAATCATTCTTTGCCACTCATTTCTTATCCAAACACACACCTCTTTGGACTCTTCCACATTTCACTGCATTCTATATCCATAGTATGGTTCCAATGTACGTCCTAAGTACAACTCGAATTCTACCAATCAGAAAATTATGAAAACTGGTATTCCATGCCTATTCTTAAATGGTAAATAATTATTATATATTTAAATTATCAACAACCCAGAATTGACACTTTATTTGAAGCGCTAAGAAGTTTTTTCTTGCAAAAACATTTGAATATTATTTTTATATTTTGCGTTCATACGAAACCCAATTATGAACCCCAATTGCGTACCAAAAAAGCCTTTATTTCGATACGTATTTTTTTGTTTTGGAAGGGTGGTATAAGACGACATTTACTTAAAATTTTAAGTCATAAATCAGAATTGTCATGAATTTTCAAATAACTGAATAATTGTCAATGCGATGTTACACCTAACCTAACCTAACCACAAAATTGACATTGCACGTACAAATTTCCCTAAATTAACTCGGTTTAATACAGCAGTTTTTTAAATATTTTGGTATATTAAGGGCGCAAAATACAAACAAAATACTACAAAGGACTTATAAGACTTTTTACCTTTCGCTACATACGTACATACGTACATAAGTAACATACGTACATACGTACATACGTACATACGTACATACATACATACATACATACATACATACATACATACATACATACATACATACATACATAAAATCCCACTTAGTGGGTTAGCAAAAACCCGAAAACAATAGTAACAATAAGAAAAGGGATAAGAGTAAGAGCTCAGCTGACTCACTTTTATTAAAAAAAAAAAAAAACTTCTCGAAAGAATTAAATGCCAATTACTGAGTTGTTCACATACACAAACATCCATGCCTTCGATTCGAACCCAGAACCCCGAGCACACTCATGACTAAGAGGCGTTGCTCTAACCATTGAGCCACCGGAGCCAACAAATATCTTACAAGTCGCAGTGACTGAAATGTCTTGCGCTTAAACTCCTCAACCTAACAATATAAAATAATAATAATAATAATAATAATAATAATAATAATAATATCAATAATAATAATAATAATAATAAATAATTAATAATATAATAATCAATAATTAGTCATTAGTGTTTATTTTATTATTATTTGTTATTATTATTATTATTATTATTATTGTTATTATTATTATTATTATTATTATTATTATTATTATTATTATTATTATTATTATTATTATTATTATTATTATTAGTATTATACGCAAATTTTTTAATTCATTTGCCAAAATTGGCAAATATGTGTTTATTCTTCTTTTTTATCTCCCGCTACCCTTGGTAATAAGGGAGGTATAGGGATCGTTCTATATACAGGTGTCCCATTTAGAGGTGCCACCATTGGGATCTCGAGAACTGTAAGAGATACGATGTCGGTTAAATGGAACTTTTTATGCGCCTTTGGGAGGTCATCTCAGATGTGCTTTTATTTTTCCAAAAATTCTCATAGGGCACTAGATAATGACGAAAAACTGAATATTGTTGATTTTTTCTTTCTCAAATAATTTCTAAACATTTAGTAATTGAGAAAAACGTTTCAAATATAAAAGATAGATATTTTTATTAGGTAACCAGTGGCGTACGAAATAAATTTTTATATCTGTAAATTTTTGAGATATAACACAAACTTATATTTTTGTAAATGGAACCCATATCTTATTTTAGTCTCAAAAAAATAAATATTTTTTTCTCTTTTCAACGATGTAAGGGTTATTATGTTTTATATTTGTTTTGCCTTCAAAAATTATTATTTTTTCCTTATTTTGTATTAAATTTATAATTATTTTGAAAATATTGGTAGATTTCTATTTGGAAATACTCCTTGTATTTAAATAATTTATTTCCTTAAAAATATTTGCTCAAAATTCGTATCAAATTAATTTTTATATTTTGTATCAGGTCGCCCTTGGCACCTCATAGAGTAATTTGTAATTATGAGTCTAGAATGAAAATATTAAGTAATAAAGACATAAAACAAATTATTTTGATCAAACACAATATAATTAATAAAAATAATAATGTGTTTTCAGGAAATAATTAGAAAATTCAGGAAAATAAAGAGAAAAATTAAATTTTAGGAGCAAAACAAATATAAAACATAATAACCCTTACACCATTGAAAAGAGAAAAAAATATTGATTTTTTTGAGACTAAAATCAGATATGGGTTCCATTTAAAAAAATATAAGTTTGTGTTATATCTCGAAAATTTACGGATATTAAAATTTATTTCGTACGCCACTGGTTAGTTAATAAAAATATCTATCTTTTATATTTGAAACGTTTTTCTCAATTACTAAATGTTTAGAAATTATTTGAGAAAGAAAAAATCAACAATATTCAGTTTTTCGTCATTATCTAGTGTCCTATGAGAATTTTTGGAAAAACAAAAGCACATCTGAGATGGCCTCCCAAAGGTGCACAAAAAGTTCCATTTAACCGACATCGTATCTCTTATAGTTCTCGAGATCCCAATGGTGGCACCTCTAAATGGGACACACTGTATATCGAGATTTAAATGGCCACGTTTTAAGGTCCCTAGACTCCAATTTTAACATTTTCACGATGTCTGTATGTATGTATGTATGTATGTATGTATGTATGTATGTATGTGTGTGTGTATGTGTGTGTGTGTGTTTGGGTGTGTGTGTTTGAGTGTGTTTGTGTGTGTTTGTGTGTGTGTCTCTGTGTGTGTGTGTGTTGTGTGTGTGTGTTGTGTGTGTGTGTGTTGTGTGTGTGTGTGTGTTTTGTGTGTGTGTGTTGCATGTGTGTGTGTGTGTGTTGCATGTGTGTGTGTTGCGTGTGTGTGTTGCGTGTGTGTGTGTTGCGTGTGTGTGTGTTGCGTGTGTGTGTGTGTGTGTGTGTGTGTGTGTGTACGGATTTTGTTAGCGCTAGTGATGCACTGCGAGGCAAGAGTACTCCGCATCTCGCCTCGAGGCGAGAGCGAGATTGCGTTTTAAAATGCGAGGCGAGATCGATATAACAACTGCGAGAAGCGAGAATCTCGCGAGACGGAAAAATAAAATGTTTTCTGAAATAATTTTTAATTATTTAAAAAATAGATACATAAAAAACATGTATATTATATAAAAAATAAATGTATTGTATTTCGGACTAGGCAAATAAAATAATAAAGGAACTTCAAATAAAATAAATATATTGGTACTGTTTTGGAAGCAGGTGCACATAGAATTCTCTGTGAACTTGAACAAATAACAATCTTACTTACTAAATACAGAATTATAGACAGATAACAAAATAATAAAGAAGTCCGAATAAAGTAAATTTACAGGATATCCAGGATAACTTTTCCAACATGGGGATTTCGAGAACTATAAGAGATACGAAGTCGGTTAAATTAGACAAAAGTTGCCCCATTAGGAGACTATTTTAATAGTATTTCGTCATTTGAGAAAAAATACATAGGTCACTAGATATGAGCGAAAATGTAAATTTTTCAGTTTTTTTTATTTTTGCAAATATCTTTCAAATGTGAAATAATATTGGATTTTAATTTGCACATCTTTAAGGCACTTTTTTATGTTCTTTCGAAGGACGATGCTCAATTTTTTTATATATGGACGCCATATTGGAAAGTTGCACCATTGAAAAGAGAATTTTTTTAGCTTTCCAGTTATGTGTAATTTGTCTGTTTTCATTTGTTTCAAACATCGAAAATACAACAATTTTTAAATTTATAGGTTAAAAACAATGGTTGTTGCAATGCTGCAATGAAACAATTGAAAAACACAATTGGGAATAACAATTTGATTATTTTCATTGATAATTTCTTTAATTAGTTCGCAAAATTTTACAGTTTTAATATTTTTACTTGGACGTCATAGTAGGCAATGACATTTATAGCGAAATTAAAAAAAAATGTTTCAATGCTATGTATGTTAGAAATCTGGCCGACTAGCCCTTGCCTTTGTGACTGATTCTGACATTGCAATAAGGTCGAAAATCACTAGGATAATTTGGAACGTCGTCTTATGGCGAAATACATAGCATGCCTTGTCTCCCTTCTATTCCTGGTCTAAGATTTAGCGTGACGTATATATGCATTGCGCAAGCGCTATTTTTATAGCGAAACTCTCGCGAGAGTGAGACGAGGCACAAAAAAATTTGCGAGAACGAGAGCGAGATCGAGATTACAGATCCAGAAACGAGGCGAGATCGATATTTCATATTTCTCGCCTCGTCTCGCCTCGCATGCATCACTAGTTAGCGCTCTAACTCAAATACTATCATTCAGAAAATTATGAAACCTTGTATTTCTACCATATTCTAATATGGAAAGACACCATTAGATTTTGGTGTAAATCGAATGACCGGAAATAGCACTTTACCTGAAGCTCATAATGGTTTTTTCTTCAAAAAATAACATTAAATGCCATTTTTCGCATTTTTATCATTAAGAAAATTAAAGATTATTGAATTTTCTACAGGAATACATTAATACTTTTTCGATACATTTTACAGATAAATTTAAAAATCATTTTTTAAAAAAATCCCGAAGCCTAAGATAAACACAATTTCTTTGTTATACAGTTCATATTTCAAATGAATGTAACTACAGGTGAATGTCACTGTCAAAAAACTAATCGCTTCAAATTAATAATAGTGTCATTTTAAAAAGAAAATAGTAAATAAAACAATAGTTATATGCAACGGAATAGTTTGCAGCATTAATAAATACGGAGTTATGTATTGCCACGTACCTTTTTTCAAATATAATTAAAAATTTAATATTGGAGTACATCAGCTGGCAAAACGTAAATTACACGGGCACTTACCGCAAAGGTGGCCTCCCAAATGCGACACCGGCTAGCTAGCAGATAGAGGGGCGGGATCTAAATCAAAAATTGTATCTTACTTTTATAAGGGCGCCAGGTATTTTAGCAATGAACCCCATTCACGAAAAATACCAAAATAGAGATAAAAGCTGTAAATGACAAGGGTTCAAAGGATAAAATTTAAGAAAGGGATTACATATGAAATTAGGTTCGCTCAAAACAAAATCGTAAATAAACTTTAACAAAATCGGTTTATTGCAACAAACATAAACCGGTGCATCGATAAACAATTGCAAATCCTACTTATTTTCTAACGAAAAATGAAATGATGAGAGGGGAAGGTGAGATGTGCGCATGAAATTTAAATTAAACAATTTACAATCCAGTGGCGTAGGGCATGCCACAAAAACGAACAAAATATGACTGCTTTTATTCAGTAGCCCTACAAAAATATTTACAAAATAAACTAGGCAACAATTTTGATCAATTATTGGTATCGAGATCACACAGTGACCTTTCAATACCCCAAAACGTAGTAAAATTGTATCTGCACAGCGCACTGCAAAGGCGTCACTGACTTGAACTAAACGCGTACGCGCACAATACAAGGTGCACTCAGAAGAACAAAGATAAAAAAAATCTTAACGATGAAAAATTTAGCGCTTTTAAAACACAAAGTATTGTACTCATCTGGGGTGGTTGTTGACCAAGAAGATGATGTCCTAGTCCAACACGGTTGGCGGCGACGATGAAACTGGGTAGAAATGGCGGCCCAAGATTGGCTGATTTCGGCGTAGCGCGATTAGGCGCGCAGTGAAAATCACTAGGCTCACGGCACTAAAAGTCGTACTACCTCCCCAAAATTCGGGATAAGTCCAAATGCACGATACAAAAACTTGCGAGAAAAAGTTGCAGACAGACTATACTGCCACCACGTGCGCAAAACTTAACTCCTCACTCGCGGAGAATAGATATTAAATTTAAATAAAATTTTCTAGACTTGACGTAATAGCGATAATCAACTTAATAAAATTTTAACTTGCACTACTAGTGGCACAGGACTTTAAATAGGGCACGTGAGAGTAGCCAAAAAAAAAACTACCGTTTCGTTCCACGGCAGAAACGCAACACCCCAAAATTTGCAAAGCCATTCGGCACGCGTACGTTTAATTATTCGTCAGAGGCGTACCAAATAAATTTTAAAGCGTTTACATATACCAAAAAAATTAAAATATTAAAATATTTTTTCTTAGCCTTTTCCCATGTTACACTGGGTCAGTATTTCCCTTTCTCAGCTTTTTTCCTCCATTCCTTCTGATCCACAGTATCCCACGGGCTCCCTCCTCGCTCCCGCAAGTCCCCTGAAACTTTGTCCTGTCTCTCTTCTCCTCCAACAAGAGGCTGTCCACTCGCTTCCCAATATACTCCTCGCTTCTCCGCTCGATGTGGGCAAACCACCTTAACCTGATCTGATCTCCTTCACATTTTATCTCATCGGTCCCACCTTGACTGTCCTTCTGTTGTACTCGTTCCTGATCTTTTCCTTTTTTTGTCACGTCGCTCATCCACCTCAGCTTCTTCATCTCCGCCACCACCATTCTTCGCTCTTGAGCCATGGTGATTGACTACGTCTCCGCACCAAGGAGCATTGCTGGCCGCATCACCGTCTTGTATATCTTTCCTTTCATATTACAGCTCACTTTTTTGTTCTCCAGTTCATCCACCCGCTATTTACTCTATGTTGTATCTCTTCGTGCAATCCGCTACTCCTCTCAACAACAAACCCGAGATACTTGAATATCTTCACCGATGGTAGCCTATCGTCCTGGACCCGTACGAACAAATATGTATTTTTTATATGAATAAAAATTAAATGGTGCGATGTGATATGCTGATCGTATCAGGTTTTTACATACGACAATATGACTGTGCTTTTGGGGTAAATAACTCATACTGCATTCGATTGGCGCTGGCTTCCGAACATATGTAGAAGGCGCTAAACACTAAAAATTAAAATAGAATGTTTCGGAAACAAGGGATGCTCCAGTTATATTTGAGTCTGTTGAAATTTGGCAATAAAAATAAGATAAAAAGTACTTAGATACCTATAAAGTTCATAAAATGATTAATAAGTATTAATTAAAATCCTTATGTTAAAGTTTTATTTTACACATTTATAAAATATTTTCAATTATTCGACAAATTTTAGTTAGAGTCCGCGCGTTTAGATAAAACACAAATCAGCACAGTAAAAGTTGTACTACCCAACCTACAAATGTTAACTCTTCAATAAACATTCAATTGAATAATATTTAATTGTTATTATTTTTTATTATATCCTATATAAAATAAACCTTTGAAGAAAGATGTGAAAGATCAACCGATTGTATTTGTATGCTTGATTACAATATAAAAAAATCTATAAAATAGTATAATAATAAAAATGACTAATCACATAATAATAATAATAAATTTATTATAATAATTGTTACTATGTCAATCAAGGTATATGCCTCTTTATACAATATCCAGTCTGTTTATTAAAAAAAATCTTGATTACAATAAAGAAAATTTGATTACAACAATACGCTACAGACAGCTGCTATCTGTCACAACATCGTAATAATATCCCTACTTTCACAAGTTGGACTGTTGGACTCGTCCGGACGAATTTTGGTATGTGCGCATGTTTTTTATCTGGGCGCGCGGATTATAATACTGAACATAAAAAATAATGAAAATATACAAAAATAGCATCAATATTAGAATATTGCATACATTTATTTAAATTTTGATAAATGCTTTACATTTATCTTCTTTTGTTTAATATTTAATTAAAAAAATAAAGAAAAAACGGTGTAACAAACTACAGGCATCGGAGCTCATCGATAAATTCTCGCCACAAGTTGTAGGGCGAAAACCGCCAAGCCAACGACTCTACTCCTACTCGACTTCGGAGTCCAGCTCTTGTGTACGAAGTTGAGGCTAAGCTGCACAACGTATTACACCTTGTCCGGGATCCATTATGCATGGAAGGTGAATCCAAGTTCTTTTCCTCATACAATATTTGTGCGATAATGGCTGTGTCGTGGCCATGCGTTACGGTAGCCCAGTGTTTTGTAGCTCCTCGGAATTCTTTCTAACCCCAAGTTTTATTGTTGGGCGTTTAGAGGAATTCACCACAGAGGAATTTGGAATTTTGTTTGCAAATTTAGGTCAGCACGTTATGGAAACAAGTCTTGCATAAACTATACGACTACATATAAATTATTATTATTATTATTATCATAATCGCTCTTTAAAAAACGCAAAAGCTTGCGTAAATCGACCACTAAAACACACTAAATTTTTGAGTTACCTAGGTAACGAAAAATGACAATAAATATGAATAACAACTAAAACAATGAAAAAAAAAAATATATTGACTTGTTGACTTAACGTAAACAATACCAATAATTGTTAACTATCTCCTTGGAAACGCTCAAACTAACTAGATCAAAAATCAAAACCGTATGATTTGCAATCATTTTCAGTTTTAAATGGTTATGATGCATTTATAATAAAAAATAACGTATGATACACTTGTATAAGCTAGCCTTTAAAGCACTACGACATTAAAGACACTCCGCTACGCGTCGTGGCTTTAAACTTGTCGTGCGTGCTTTAAAGGCTAGCTTATACACTTGTATCATACTACGTATACTATTTCAATTTATCTTTTATAGAAAAAAATATTATCATCGTAACGTTTTCCTTAGTGACAAGCCCTAAATTATATATATTTTTTGTCATTTACTGTTTTTTTCTTTTTAATTTTATGTACCTAGGCATACGTTTGATGCTTCTCATTTCAATGTATTTGATCAAGATAATTGAATAGATTATTATTATTATTTGTATTCATTCTACATTGTATACTATTTGATGGTAGGTATAATTCATATTACGAGTATATTGTAATTTATAATACAAAATGCATTAATGTGTATCTTCTAGAGGGTTATTATTATTATTTATTATTATTATTAATTATTATTATTATTATTAATTATTATTATTTATTATTATTATTATTTATTTATTATTTATTATTTATTATTTATTTATTTATTATTTATTATTTATTATTTATTATTTATTATTTATTATTTATTATTTATTATTTATTATTTATTATTTATTATTTATTATTTATTATTTATTATTTATTATTTATTATTTATTATTTATTATTTATTATTTATTATTTGTTATTTATTATTTATTATTTATTATTTATTGTTTATTATTTATTATTTATTATTTATTATTTATTATTTATTATTTATTATTTATTATTTATTATTTATTATTTATTATTTATTATTTATTATTTATTATTTATTATTTATTATTTATTATTTATTATTTATTATTTATTATTTATTATTTATTATTTATTATTTATTATTTATTATTTATTATTTATTATTTATTATTTATTATTTATTATTTATTATTTATTATTTATTATTTATTATTTATTATTTATTATTTATTATTTATTATTTATTATTTATTATTTATTATTTATTATTTATTATTTATTATTTATTATTTATTATTTATTATTTATTATTTATTATTTATTATTTTTATTATTATTAATTATTATTATTATGACTGTAATCAATGGTACAATGTTCAGTACGTCAAAAGTTACAATAAAAACACAATTACATGTAAATTAAAAAATAAATATACCCAACTGTGTATCACATCATCGAAAAATTTGAGTGAAGATATTCATCAGTAGAATAAAAGCCATTATTTATACCATTTTTGAGCATAAATTAGCTCACATACACACCTGGGTAAATGTGGTTCAGAATAAACGTAGTGTAATTGACTTTGTAATCTATGATGAGCGTTTAAGGAGTATGATTGTAGATACGCGCGTGAAAAGAGGTGCTGAATTGGGTACGAATGATCATTATTTGGTTGTGTCGCGAATGCGGTTAAATAAATTATAACGAATGAAGGAGAAAGGTTCTGGGCAAATGTTTCGTGTGAAACCCTGTGCCCTTTTAAATGAAGATGTTAGGATAAAATTTGTTGATAGGTTGAATGAATCCATGCCTGAATGTGAGCCTAATTATGATGGTAATATAAATGAAGTTTGGAAGAAATTTAAGGATTCCCTCCTTAAATGTGCAAAAGAAGTTTGTGATGAAGTGTATGTAAACCTACACTGTAATTGGGGAAAAAAAAGATTAGACTGTTGTCCGAAAAATGCGTGGTGGAACGAACAGGTGAAAGAAGCGATTGCTGAGAAAAAGAGTGCGTATTTAAAGTTTTTAAATGTTAAGCATTCGCCTGGGAGTTTGCGCGAAGAATGTTTGATAGAGTATAGAAGGAAGAATAAATGGGTGAAGCAAGTGGTGAGAGAAAGTAAAAAACAATTTGATGATTTGTTGAGTGAAAGGTTGACAAATGATTTCAGTACAAATAAACGATTGTTTTGGTTGAGTGTGAAGAGACTGCGGGGTGGAAGTGATCGAGTTGTGAAAGCTGTGAAAAATGCGAATGGAGAGTTATTGTGGAATGAATCAGACGTAAGGAATAGATGGTGCGAGTATTTTAAGGGTTTGTACAGAGGTGAGATTGAGAGGGATGATAGTAGCGAAGCTGCAAGTGAAAATGATAGTGAAGATGATTATGATATAGATGAAAGTGAAGTATGTGATGCATTAGCGCGTGTAAGGAATGGTAAGGCTGCGGGTTTGGATGGGATTACAAATGAGATGTTGAAGTATGGGGGAGAGAAAGTAATTGATTGGTTAATGTATTTCTTTAGATTTTGTCTAAAACGTTTTGTAGTTCCTGATGATTGGAAAAAGGATGTTATTTGTCCTTTATTCAAAGGCAAAGGAAGTTCGAGTGAAAGTACAAATTTTCGCGCAATAAGTCTGTTGAGTGTGGTAGGGAAACTCTTTGGTAAGGTTTTAATTCATAATGTGCGAATCTTAACAATATCAAAAATTAGTGACGTTCAGGGTGGTTTGTTGCCTGAGAGGGGATGTGTCGATCAATTGTTTGCTCTTCATATGATTGTAGAGAAGTCACTTGACAAGAACAAGAAGGTGTTCTGTGGCTTTCTAGATTTAAAGAAGGCGTATGATAGTGTTCTTAGAGATACTTTGTGGGGTGTACTAAGAAAGTACGGCGTGAATGGAAACTGGTTGGGAGCGATTCGAGAGTTGTATGAGGGTAGTGAAGCTGCTGTGAGAATAGATGGTAGGTTCAGTAGTTGGTTTGTATATATGTAGGTGTTAAACAGGGTTGTGGTATGTCTGCGTGGTTGTTTAATTTGTATATGGATGTGTTGTTGCGGAAGGCGTTGAGTGGATTGGATGGTGTACATATTGGTGAAAGTATTGTGCCTGCGTTAGCGTATGCGGATGATGTAGTTGTTTTAAGTGAAAATGAAGAGCAACTGAGAAGAATGATAGAGAAAATAAACGAAGTTGGAAGAAGTATGAATTTAATGTTGAATGTTGATAAATCTAAGATGTAAGTATTTGAAAGGAGTGAATTGGTGACTGAGTGCAATGTGTTGGTTAATGGAGTAAAACTGGAGCAGGTGAATGAGTTTGTATATTTGGGTAGCATGATGTCGAGGGATGGACGAATTGACCGTGAAATTGATAGGAGGGTGAGTGCGGGATGTAAGGTAATGGGTGCTCTGGGTACGTTTGCTCGTAACGTAAACGTATCTAGAGAGGCTCGGTTAAGTGTATATAATGGAGTGCTGGTGCCTGCTTTGATGTATAGATGTGAATGTTGGGCATGGACGAGAAAGCATAAAAGGAGAGTGACTGCCGTGGAAATGAGGTATTTACGTGGTGTTTGTGGGTATACAAGACAGGATCGCGTGAGGAATAATTTGGTGAATGAATAATGTATGGTTAGGAAGAATGTTGTTAAGAGAGTTGGAGTGAGTCAGCTAAGATGGTTTGGTCATGTGGAGAGAATGGTGAGTGAACGACTAGTAAAACGCATATATGTTGGTAAAGTTGAGGGTGTTCGATTGCGTGGCCGTCCAGTGTGTAAGTGGATGGATGTGATTGGTAGTGTTTTGAAGGAGCGTAAGTTTCCGAGTGGAAAGAGAAGAAGAGCATGTATGAACACGATTATGATTGTGACTGAGGCGAAAGAAGTGTGCCTGGATAGGAATGTGTGGCGAAGGATGATTGTTTTGTAATTATTGTGGTCTGAAGATGTTTGGTTAGTAAGAATGTTTTATGAGAATGGAGAGACAGCTGAACTTTTATGTGGACGAGGTGAACGAAGTATGTTTGTTTATTGGAGCAACGTCCAATCTACGTCGTTTTGTGGTGAAAACTAAACTAGTGAAAAGGAAAATACGAGATTTGTTCTGCGGTAAAATTTACTGAAAAAAACAAGTACAGGAAGAAGAACTAACTGTAAGGCCTGGGAGACTATTGTGACTTAACCAAATCTTAACTCTACCAAATATTTGGTTTAGTTTAATTTTTAACATCATTTTTTTAAGATCAAGTTTTATTTGGTGATAATATTTGGTACATATCGCCATTTCTAAAATTCCAACTGTTAAATTACCATAACTAAACTAAGCTAAATAATAGTAATATACTCATTAGTGTTTGTTCAGCTTAGGAAGATATCGGTGTGTACCGGGCCTAGACGCGTTAGTGACAGTGATAAGAAACAAACAGTGTGAACTAAAAACGATAGCCGCATATTATAGAGTTCTTTGGTGTGATCTGGTAGTCGGTTTGTAACAGATTCGGCACGTGAAAAAACGAAAAAAGTGATACAAACAAATCTATTAAAGGGTACGTATGGAGTATTTTCCACAATATTAAAGGGTAATACCGAATAAACACTGACACTCAGCAACGTAGCAAAGCATCAAGAAGAGTCTAGTCTATATAAGGCTCACGTTAGTAACTTGCAATTAATAGCGCAAATAAATAGTGAAAAATAGGTCGAACAAATTAATAGTGAAAATTGGATACGATCATAAATTTTTTGGGTTAAAGTTTGGTCTCAAAGAGTTTATAAATAATTATTTTTCTTAAATTTCGTTTGATATAAGTACTTTTCAGATAAACACATTCTAATAGTTTCTCACATACTTAACCTTTTTCTGTAAAATCGTAACTAATAGCTCAATAATGCTGGGTTTATGCAGGCAACTAAATTAAAAAATTAAATTGTAAAACTAAACTAAACAAGTAGAAACCATTGTTATCAATAACAATATTTATGCATCTGAACTGAAGAATTAAACAAATGAAACTAAATTAAAAAGTTGGCTATTTTCAACTTTTAGTTTAATTTTATAACTTCTTAGTTTTGCGCCTGCACCATTCGAGCACTTATGACAGATTTTAGCACCTAACCTATGAAAATGTACAATGATTACAAAGTTTCTGCAGAAAAAAGCGACTAATTGGACTTATTCAACAAATTGTTTACCTTTATTTTTTATCCTATATAAATGTAATGTATCGCAATTTTATAGGCCATCCAGCGAATCAAGCGGTTTACGTATATATATACGGATTTTTGAAATTTTCTTTATTTTTTTAAATATATTTTATTAACGGTATTTTATTGGTTTTTTTATTATTATCATGTATTTGACACCTTTAATAGAAATAATTATATTTGGATATATTATTATTAAGTAAAATTTTGTAAATTTTTGCAAAATGACGTTTGATTATATTTTTTTAATATTGGTAATTCTGAACATGTATATTACTAAATATTATATGTCTATATTATACTTTTCAACGTGTATTGTGATTTTATTTTGTTTTTGGTTTCGTTGTTCATTGTCAAAATGTCAAATGCTCTGTCATGTCAAATTCAAAAGCTTGTAGTTAATTTATTGACTTATTTTGAAAATGAAAAATAGATTGGTGGGTTTTTACTTTCACTGAAATCTAATATTGAGGTAATATTTGGTTCTATTTGTTAGTAATAATTCGAAAATTAAATCTATATGTACAGCGTGTGGCAAACGCTATAGGCAATGTATAGAAACATTGAGAAATTGTATGGTATGCAGTATTCTGTATTTTTTTAAGGATCTCACATAATACTAGATAGTTTGTTGCATATACTACAAGAATAAAGTATTTATAACTGCATAAGCAGTATCGTTCAGAATATTTTAAATAAAATTGGATTTCGCTGGAAAAATATTATACCAGACGTGTTTTTAAGAAAAATTTGGGTTTATGAAGGTAACCCACAGATTTTAATCCGTTTTACATGCTCATGTAAACTTTTTAACATATGGCGTCATTGTTTCTAGTGATATTGTATTTATGACGTAAACCGCTTGATTCGCTGGATGGCCTATACCTATAAAAGTTGGATTGTACGAAATATCAAACATAAAATTCTGTATTTTAATATACTGTATAAACAACGTTAATATAGTTTAGTTTCTTAATTTAGATAAATAAATATAAATAAATATATCATCACGGCATATTACCCATTTCTGGGTGTGCCAATCTGCTTTATCGCAGATATCGGTAATGATGATGACATATTTGTACCGTGCGGGCGCTTACCAGGCGTCACCTCACGGGCACTCATTGCTGGTTTAATTTAATTTGATAATTTACATGCTGCATAAACCCAGCATAAATTTTCATCTGTTTTAAAGTTAAATGAATAATTGTTAAATTATTTTAGTTTATTTATGGTTCTAACCAGTTATTTAATTTATATCGTACTCATGCATTGTTACATATTTTATAAGATATTGTCATTGTAAAAAAAAAATTGAAATACAATATTTTCTCAAATATCTAAAATTATTCTTTTTAAAATCGTTGCTAATACCTCAAATAAATATTCATTAATTACTATAAAGTTATAACAACGAAATATTCTTCAAATTATGCCAGTTTAATTATGTCTAGTTCAAAGAAATTATTGAATTTATATCGTACTTATGTATTTCTAATTATTTTATGAAATGTCTGAATATATGATATCGTTAATTAATAAGTGTTTATTTTCTTTTATTCAAATAAATATATGTGAAAATATTATTTATAAAACTTTTTCTTTGTAAAAGTACTAATTACTCAAATTTGAAATTGTGCCAATATGTTCTTTAGGAAACAAAAATCTAATTTTGAAAACCTCGTACGTGTTTGGTAACAAAGCTACCAGGAAAATCGTTCCCATTGGTGAAGGTTGTTGCACAAAGGGCTATGTAGGCAAGGAAACATTCTCCATGCGGGCTTCAGCTTCAGCCACCGGTTTCACTTTCAAGCGCAACTAGCTGGATTCTGAAACATGTTTACGATAGAACTTCGCCAAAGCCGCTAATTGGCTCAACTGAAAAACTTTCTTTGTTAAAACTGTATTGAAAGTATCGCGACTTTGTCGCACGAACTTGTTACCAATTACGCTAGTTATACCTAAAAGGAGTTTTCATTTACATGATTTTCATTACACGGCACCGGCGTAGCACTTTCGTTTCATTCGAGAGTTATTCACTTTGCTACTAACGTATAATACGCCCATATTTCCATAACAGAACAATAACTGTAATTAAATAAAAGTACGATTTCTACTTTCTATGAATATTTATGTAAATGGCTGAAACAGAAATGAAAAATGAATGACTTATAAGTAAACAATAATGGGTTACTTAACATATTGCTGTTCTAGTTCAGAAACATTTTTGAAATATTACAGTTTTTAGTTGTTGTATATATATAAGGAAACTGGAAAGTGGGTTTGACAGTCAATTTGTAGGCTTAAGTGTAGTACACTCTTTTTAATTTGTCAAGCTTTCGGTTATATTTTTAACCATCCTCAGGACAATTAGTTGAGATTTTTTGTAGAATATACAGCATTTACAAACATGTAATTTTGAACATGCACATGCGCATGGTTTAAGCCTACAAATTGACTGTCAATTTGTCAACCCACTATCCAGTTTCCTTAACTAATTACAGTCGTAATTACCTTTCACCTATATATATCAATGATCAACTGATTCGTCATACCGATGAATCCAAGCTTTGATCAGATCTTTGAATCCTAATTTTCACGTTTATAGCTGTGTCAAGATTCTGACTGTTGTACTTATTTGTAACTTTTCTTCATGCTTCTTCTTTATCTTTATTTAAAACCTCATTGGTTTCACTATTTTTAAATATATTTTTATTTAATTCATTTTCACTATATTTAAAAACACTACTCTACTGAAATCAGTGTAAATTTCTACCTAATTCAAAATAAAAATTTAATATTTAATACGCCGATACTATCCAATCAAACAAGATCAAACTGCGTTTATCTTCTTTATTATTAGGAAAAGAAAAAAATAATATCATCATCAAATAAAGGTTGCAGTAGATCAAGAGGGACATTCACTTCAAAAGCCAAAACAAAACTGTGAATCTGTAGGGCATGATTAATTTATACAGAAATCAAGTTGGTGCATTAAAGCAAACGTTGATTTATGAATCAGTTTGATTCCCTAATCAGTTGACCATTAATCAACGGAATAATGGTGAATTCTGCCGATATGTTATGAATACTTCAAATAGTTTATTACGTACCGAGATGGTTAGGTAATAAAATGTCCTCACCAGGATGAGACTACCGGCTTGAAGAGGGTGGTTCATTGAATGGGCGCCATATGATCAGACAAGCTGCCCTCACGCTCCAGACCATGGTAGTGTGAAGGACAAAAACTAAAGTACTTAACGCAAAAAAAAAAAAACTGACAAATCGGTTGAGAGGAAACATGTAGGGATTTCTTTTAAATAATAAACATAATATAAATTGAATTATTGCAGTGAAATTATATTGCAGAAGAATATGGCTAATAAATTATACAAAACAATTATATGACCCATCATGAAAATACAATAATAAATGAAATTCAGGACAACGAATGTTCGTCGCGCCAACAACAAGAAAAATATCTGTTGTGGCCAGCACAAGACCTTTCGTCAATTCGATGTATTTTGTACAAATCCCATACCAAAAGTTCCGTGGAAAAGATTCTATAAATCCAATAAAATTATAACATGAACATATGTACACCAGGTAATTTGCACTTGACAATTTTTTTTTCTTCTTCAGCTTTCTCCAATTTTATTATGGGTCACTGTTTCTTACTCTTCTCTTCCACTCATTCCTGTCCAACGCATCTTCTTCACACAGTTCTTCCTCTCTCATGTCTTCTGCGATACAGTACTTCCATCTTCTCTTTCGCCTTCCTCGTACTCCCGGCATCCTGATCCTATACTTTCCATATTTAGTTGAGCACTTGACACTGACTGATTTTTGAAAGTTATTCTCTTTATAATGCTTAAACTCTATTTCTATTGAATATGAAAAAAAAAATGTATAATCAAAACGCTTAGAGAAGAGCATTTTCTTTAATATATATCAAACATAAAATGTCAAAAAATACTTCCGGTGGATCAATTATAACCAAAATCTTATCAGCTCTTCATGTGGATGTAGAGAAGAGGAATACGAAAGAATTATAATTTTTAGAATTGTAGTATTGAAGTTATCGTCGGAGAAAAATTTGTCACACACGGACGCACACACAGACACACACACACACACGCAGACACACATACACACACGCAGACACACATACACACACGCAGACACACATACACACACACACACACACACACACACACACACACACATACATACATACATACTTACATACAGACATCATCTTAAAAATAGTAAATTCGTAAAGTAGGGACACTAAAAAGTGCTTATTCATTAAAAACACCAACGAATTTTTTGACCAAAGACAATACCTTTTTTACCTAAGGGTGACGGAAAGTAAAAGGAGTGAGAAGGGGTTATAGGAAGAGGAGGAAACAGGGTGAAAGCGCGGATATAGGCGACTATATTTCCCGCAAGCTCACGGACTAAACCCTAGAAACCTTGGGTACTACAAGGGCCCTAACTACCGGATCTGGCCAATCGGTTCACAGAAAAAAGGCGGGACTAAACAGTGTACAAGAAAAAAAGGTTAAAACAGGAAGGATAATAAAATTATGCCGTCAACCCACGAACATCCACGTTCACACATGTTATTTATAAGAACAAAAGAAAATTTAGTCTTAATAAAAATTAAACAAAAAAGGGGCCAGCTGAAGGCTGGTTCGCACAAAACCACACACACTTGTCCCACAACACTTTTTTTCACGCGCGCGTATCCTGCAGGCGGACTGGTGGCGGCGCAGAGGATGTGGACAGCGGGTCCAGATGTTCAGACTCTCGGTGGCATGAAGCAGGATGGACTCACAGGGATACAAGCCGGAAGGCTCGAATACAGGCGTCGTTCGCTCGGTAGCGCATAAAATCCCTTCAGCGGGCTTTCCGGGTAAGAACGAAACAAAAATCTCACTCGCGGAAAAATTCGCGAACAAACTTTTATCCCCACAATGGAATCAAAAACAACTTCGATATAAAAAAAATATCATAACGCAACTACAAAAAAACGACGCCCAGAAAAAACTATCAACTTGCTTTTACAAAAGTACACCTTGCCGGGTTTTGCAATTTTTTAAAAATTAGTTACTAAACAAAGTGCATTGCTATATATGAGGGAATAAATGGAAAAGAAATACCGCAAATTGCGCCAAAATGCATTTAAAACTACGAGAAAGACAGAATAAAGAGGAATGAGATGAAAGATGCTGAAGTTACGAGACGGAGAGAGACGAACGCAGAACGAGACAAAGATGGTGGGAAACATAGGACTGCGGTAGATGAGTACACGCGCACCGCACAACAAAAATTCATGCAAGAACGAAAAACGTAAAAATTACTATTATTATTACTACTATTGGGCGGAATAAGAAGAGATATAGAGAGAAACAAAAAATTACTAATTATACTAACATGAAAGTCGCGCTAGAATTATTTTGAATAAGACACATGGTTCATATTTATAGAATTTATTTTAATTAAGTTCAAACAATAATGGAACAAAGGTGTAACTCTACCATCTGTGTGCGCCAATGTAAGGTAGAAATTAAGGGTTTTTTCAAAATATATTTTCATCTATTTGCATTAGGGAATTTTATTTTATTTTTGAATTGTTGAGAATAAAATTGCCTACAACTTTCATCTAAAACACTTTTCTTTCTACAACCAATAGATAGCAAGCTACAGCACTCCATACAGAGCAAAATTTTTGAAAATTTGCTTAATGCTTCATTTAGATTATATTTTATTATATATTTTTACTTATTTTACAAATTAGTTATTATTATTCATTAATTATTATTTTTAACTACTATATACAGAGTATCTCTTAAATAGGGGCATGGCTTAAACACATATTCCTGAGGCTAAAATAAGACGATTTAACTAAACTTGCTTCTACCGGAAAGTGTATCATTTAACCAGAATTCTGCTTCAAAATTCTTTGAAAAAAAAAAAAAAAAAATTTTGTTTTATTCGATGTGGATGAAATTTGGTATGGCAGTTCGTATGGTTATGTCATCTTTTAAAATGATACTTGTTATTATTAGTGAACCACTAGTATATGAAACTAAGGTGTCCCATTTTTGGGATAAATAAGACGAATAAATATGTTAGCTCACTCCTAAACAAGTTGAGAAGATTGACAACTCGTTACTGTAATTAAAAATTACGCACAATGGAGCGGGCGAAATAAGGATAAACCCAGTGCCAAACAATGATCCTGAATCTGCTGGAAACGATGACTTCACCCCTTACTTACGCTGCACTCGTATTCGGGTTTGTTTAGACCCCCTCAATTTTTATTTTGTTAACTAAAAATTAAAATTGTTAAACATACTTGATACAAAAATTAATACAAATTCAAATAATTTCGAAAATAAACTTTGAAATATTTAAGGGCTTTGTTAAAATATCAACTACATTTTTATCCGTTGGTACATATATTATTTCTATTATTCCTTTGTCAACTAAATCTTTGATGAAATGGTATCTTGTATCTATATGCTTCGACCGTTTACTATTTTCGTATCCTTTTGTTAGCTGAATGGCTCCCTGATTATCTAAATATAGTAAGCCACATTTGTTCTTCGTATTTTCCATATCTGAAGCTACTACCAGGATTGAAATCAGTTCAGATGCAGCAATTGACGCAGCTACGTACTCTGCCTCTGTGGACGATAAAGACACGCAATGCTGTTTTCTTGCATACCACTGAATTGGATTTCCTTTGTAATAGATTACACATCCAGACATACTCTTTCTATTTAGTTTGTCGCTTGCCCAATCTGAATCTGAATAAGCTTGAATTTCTTTCTCTTTTGCTTGTTTATATTCTAAACTTATATTCTTTGTTTCTTTCAGATATTTCAATACCTACTTTGCTGCTTTCCATGTTGTATTAGTAGGTTTGTCTAGAAAGTGACTTAGAAATGAAACTGCAAAAGTTATGTCGGGTCGACTACTCAAGGATATATACATTAAACTTCCTATAAGTTCTCGATACGGTACGTCAATTATATTTTCCGACTGATTTATGTTGAAGTTTGGTTCCATAGGTATATTTGATCCCTTGCTTGCTTCCAAGTTAAATTTCTTCAGTATTTTATTAATCATTTTTTCTTGATTTATTTTAATTTTATTGTCATGTTTCTCAATTTCTATACCCAGATATTCTTTTAATTTTCCCAAATCTTTCGCTTTAAGCAAATTTACTACTGATTCAACTGAGTTTCTTACACCTGTTAATAATATATCATCAACATAAATGACTACAATTACATCGTCTTTGAAATATAACCAAAACTCGTTGTTTGATCTCTGTAAATTGTTTTTGATTGCAAATTGATTAAACCTTTCATTCCAACAACGCGGTGATTCTTTTAGTCCATAAAATGATTTTTTTAATTTTAAAACTTTGTCTTTTTCTGTCTCCAGTCCTTTTGGCGGTTTTATGAATACATCATTCTTCAATATTCCATTTAAAAATGCAACTGGTACATCCATTTGTCGTACTGACCAATTTTCTTGCAGAGCTAATGATATCAACATTCTTATTGTGGACAATCTCGCAACTGGTGCATATAGTCATTAACTTTAGACAAAGTGAACGTAATTTTTTCCGAATACATTAGCAATAATTCAAATACTCTTAAATTTCTATGCTTCACCGAAATATGGCGCAATATACATGCCATTAATAACATATACTTTATAAATTTTGTAAACGTCGCGAATTACTGTAGAACCACGTTTCAATGTGGTGGAGTTGGAATTTGGTGTCATAAAAATCTAAATGTAAAACCTATTGAAATAAATAATTACAGTGTTGATAAACATTTTGAGATCTGCGGAGCCGTTTGGAATTCAAATTCCAAAAACACCACTATAATACTCACTTGCTATAGATCACCTAGTGGTGACTTTAACATATTCTGCACTAAACTATCTTTAGTCTTAGATTCAATATTCAAGCCAAATGTAAATATTATCCTTGCAGGTGATTTTAACATAGACCCCGTCAGAGATACAAATGAGTATGCTTTGTTAACTAATATATTGTTATCCTACAGGTTAATTAATATTATAAATGAACCCACAAGAGAAGATAAAATTCTGGATCATATTTATACAAATCTAAACTCAACAGTTATTTATGTGCAGTCCAACTTCATTTCGGATCACAGAAGTATTCTTCTTAACAGTAATATTTCTGACGCCACACCCAGGCCACAAAAACTTAAACGAATCTTTAATAAAGACAATATGGGTAAGTTTCATCAATCACTTGAAAATGCAAACTGGTCGTCCATCTATGAAGTGAGCGATACTAACAAAGCATTTAACCTGTTTCATAATATATTTATGTATCACTTTAAAACACATTTTCCGATAACTAAAATCAAAAATTATACAGAGAAAGGATGGGTTACCAATGAAATTAAAGTCTCAAGTCATAAATTGAAAACCGCATATCAGCTCCAGAAGCAATATCCAGAACTACGGGACTATTATATTATTCTTAAAAAAAACACACTGCTCTATTAAAAACTTCTAAACAATTATATTATCAAAATAAAATCTGTAATTCTGAAAATCCGGCCAAAAGTGCTTGGTCCGTAATTAACAACACGAACAATAATTCATTAAATGAAAATATTAACATTATTAACAATGGTCATGTTTTAGTAAATCCTAATTATGTAGCAGAAAGTTTCAACAATTTTTTCAGGGATGCACCATTAGACATTCTAAAACAAATTTCGAATAATGGCTCATTGCCAAACTCAACACAAAATTTTCAACAAAACAACATAAATAATTTTTTTCTGGCTCCTTTTTGTGAACCGGAAATCCTGTCAGTACTAAACAATAAATTAAAAAACAAATACTCATCAGGGCCGGACGAGATCCCGAGTTTTCTAATAAGGAAAGTTTCTTCTGTAATATGTAAACCACTAACGTACTTAATAAATCTCTCATTTGAAAGTGGTGAATTTCCAAAACAATTAAAAATAAACAAAATCGTCCCGGTTCACAAAAAAGGGGACAAAAATGTGATAAATAATTACAGACCAATAGCTTTGTCATCTATCTTTTCAAAAATTTATGAGTATTGCTTTCTAATAAGATTAGACGAGTTCTTACGGAAAACAAATATCCTGCAAGTAAATCAGTTCGGATTTCGGGGAAACTTCTCAACAATGGATGCAATACAACATCTTTATGAAAAAATAATTTCTTCACTAGAAAATAATGAATGGCCCGTAGGCCTCTTTTGTGACATGAGCAAAGCTTTTGATTGTGTAAACCATAAGCGTCTACTGGATAAATTAGAGAGCATTGGCATTCGCGGTACTCCTTTGAACTGGCTACGAAGTTTTCGGCATGACAGACAGCAATATATATCTCTTAAATATTTTTGCGACTCCTCTAAAACACAAAAGTACACAAACTCTAGTACTTTGGTTACAAATGTTGGCGTGCCCCAAGGGGCAGTACTTGCTCCAACTCTATTTATTCTGTATACTAATGAGATTACAAAAGTACTGGGCAAAGATGTCACAGTATCACTATATGCGGACGATACATCAATTGTTGTATCAGATAAAAACAGCGGGAAACTCCTCGAAAATTGTAATAATTGTCTGCAGCAGTTCTCAAAGTGGTGCAACAATAACTTTTTACATTTAAATGAAACAAAAACAACTTATGTACAATTCCATAATTATCAAAATAGAAATGTTCCGCAGTTGAACATTTCCATTTCTGAAAATCCATTGCAAAAATCACATTCAACCAATTTTTTAGGTCTAGAAATAGACGAAAACCTTAATTGGAAGCAACACTGTAAAAAAGTCACTGTTGCACTTAGTCGATGCTGCTATCAAATTAGACATTTGAGAAGCTTCCTCAGTAAACAGCAACTATTGGTGTACTACCATGCAGTGGTGGAATCTAGACTGAGATATGGAATATGCTTCTGGGGGGACTCAACTGCGGCTCAAGAGGTATTTATTATACAAAAAAGAACAATACGATGTATTATCAATGTGAAACAAACTGTTAGTTGTAGAGATTTATTTAAAAGTCTTGGTATCCTTCCTCTCTGCTGTATATTTATACTTGAAATATGTAAATTTATATATCGCAACAAACTCAAGTTTTTCTCTAATAGTGATATTCATACATTCAATACAAGACAAAAAGACCATTTCCGAAAACCCTTTTGTAAAACGAATATAGCTGAAAATGCTCCTCATATCGTTGGACTGCACATATATAACTGTCTTCCTTCATATATTAAAAAAGAGAGCACATTTAACTCATTCAAAATTAATCTTAAACAATATCTACTTACGCATTGCTTTTACAATTTAAATGAATTATATGATATATGATTGTAAAATACATATGTACGATATTCTCCATTTAATTCTTGACTTGTCCTATACTTGTAAAAAGTCACATGGAATAAATCATATTTTATTTTTATTTATTATTTATTATAGTTCTGTTGTCGTTGTTTCTTGAAAGCCTCTGGCAACAAGTCGTGCCTTCTTAATACCATTATTTTTCGTTTTGAATATCCATTTTGTGTCAATTGCTTTCATATTCTTTGGAAGTGAAGTTTCTTCCCAAGTTTGCATTTCTTTCAGTGATTCTAGTTCTTTGTTGATTGCTTTTCTCCATTCTTTATCCTTAACTGCTTCTTCAAAACTTGTTGGATCATCTTCTTCAGTGATTAAGCAATAAGCAGAATATAATTCGTAATCTTTCAATTTGTCTGGTCTTTTTGTTGTTCTCTTATTTCTATTTTCATTTTCTTGTTCTCCTTCTTTTGCTTTTCTTTTTTATTATCATCTTCTATTATAATTGTGTTTTGCTGTTCTACGTTTTCATTCGTTTCCAAATTATTTCCTGTTTCATCAAATCTCACATCTCTGCTGGTAATTATTTTTCTGTTTTTTATGTCCCACAATCTGTATCCGTTGTCACAGTATCCAATCATTCGTACTTCAATCGCTCTTTCATTTAATTTATTTTCTGTTGGCAGTATATGTGCCCATGCTTTGCATCCAAATACTCTTAGTTTTTCTAAATTTAATCTTCCATACCATATTCTTGCTGGTACATCTCCATGAAGTACATTTGTTGGAGAACGATTTAACTGATAAGCTGCACATTTTATTGACTCTCCCCACAAAGATTTAGGTAAATCAGAGTCACTAAACATTGTCCTTGCTTTATTTAATAAAGTTCTATTAAGTCTCTCAGACACACCATTTTGTTGAGGCGTATATGGTATTGTGTATTGTAAATTTATTCCATTTTCACGACAAAATTCTTGAAAATTGTTGGATACAAATTCACGTCCATTATCACATCTTATACGGCTTACTTTGTTGCCAAATTCAGCTTCAATTTGTTTTACATAATTTTTTTAATTCTCCTCAGCTTCTGATTTATTCTTCAGTAAATAAATTTTGGTAAAATGTGAGAAATCATCTGTTATTGTCTGAAAATATCTTTCATTATTTATTGTTGAAGGGTTTATTGGTCCACACAAATCGGTATGAAGAAGTTCACCAATTCTTTTTGACTTTCTAAATGTGACAGATTTAAATGGTTGTCTATCAGATTTACCTTTTCTACAAATTTCACAAAGTTTATTGCTCACTGGCAGTCCTAATAATTTCATACCGTGTCTATTCAAATGACCTAATCTTCTGTGCCAAAGAGCAGCTGCAATTAGACAACTACTTATTTCTTTGTCTTGTAAGTTTACATTTAGAAAGAAAAGTTTTGAATTTGTTTTATAATTTATTATACCATTATTTGCAATTATTTTAACTTAATTTTTTGAAAATACTACTTTCTTTCCTGTTAGAATTAATTTTCGCACAGATAACAGATTATGACATAATTTTGGAACAATTAACGCTTCTAAAGTTATTTATTTACCTTCATATTCAAATCTCAATGTGCCCTTTTTCTTAGCTATTAATATTTCTCCGTTTGCTATTTTTATACCAACTTCTGTTTTCAATTCTTGAATATTTGTCATATACTTCATGAGGTTTTCTTTTACTAAATGTTCTGTCGCTCCTGAATCTACAATTATTTGTGTTTTAATTTCCTCTTGTGCCTCCGTATTAAGGGCTACAAATGTGAATTCTGAATGATCTGATTGTTTCTCTGATATGTTTGCTTGTTCTCTTGTATATCTTCGATTATACTGATAATGTCCTCTTCCTCTATAGTTTCTTTTATTTTCAGAATGTCCTCTGTTAGGAAATTGAAATTTTGGACAGAATTTTTGAAAATGACCTTTTTCTTTACATCTAAAACAAATAATATTAGAATTGTCTATTTTCTTGGCATGAAATGATGTATCATTTATTTCAGAAGATTTTTCAGTTTCTTGATATTTCAGCTCAGCGTCCAACAATCTAGATTTCACAAAATCCAATGTCACTCCAACCGCTATAGTTTCTATTGCTGTTATGACTGTCTCATACTTCTCAGGAATTGTTAACAATAGATGACACACCTTGTCACTCTCTTCCATTTTACTTCCTGTATTTTCTAGATCTCTTATTAATGTCTCAAATTTTCCAAAATGATCTTCCATTTTCTCTTTTTTATCTAATTTCAGTGTCAGCAACTTCTTTCTTATATACAACTTTGACAGAGTACTTTTTCGTTCAAAAATAGATTTTAATGAATCTATCATTTGCCTTGCTGTTGTTGCATCTCTTATATACTCTATATATTTATCTGCTACAGCTTGAGTAATGATTGTTTTTGCTTTTACATCTTTCTTTTTATTGTCATCTTTAGTTACGTCAAAATTATCATCTAGAGCATCTTTTACATCTTTTTCTTCCAGAATTGAATTAATTCTAAATAACCACACAGAGAAATTCTCTCCAGTAAATGTCGGTAGATTAATTGTCACCATTTTCAATTTCTATTTTTAAGTTGCGCTTTTTACTATCGTTTACCTTTCAGGCCTTAAACTGGGCCCATAACCAATTAGAATAAAGGAAAGAAAGGTCTTTTTAATAACACTTTATTCATACATCAATTAATTACATTTCATTTTATATTATATTTGTCAATACCACTTTCTATTTTTATCAACGCAATCTATAATTTCATTTCATTATTTTAACAGTTTCAAATAATAGGTATATTAAAAGCAGATTGTATAATATACAAATTTAACACTATAAATACGACTGTAATTACATGCGTGCGTAATTCTACTCATACGCGGGGGCGTTATGACAACCTCGTACGACGTGTGCGTGTAGACGCGACGACGGATTCAAGCACCAGGCCCGGGAAACGCAAATGGCGGATACTGAGATGGCGTTTTTAGTTTTGCTTCCATACACTTGATGGCGACACCAGTATCAGTGTGTCAATTTTTTTTCCAATTTATTGCGCGAATTTTGACATTTGTCATTTTCAATTGAAATAATTCAGACTATGTGTTTAAGTCTTTTGTGTCTTGAGTAATTTAAGATGACAATATTAAAGAGCTGTGAACCGAACTGTACTGCTACCAGTAAGTGAAAATATATTTCTATATAATTGTATTTTTATACCAGTAAAACATTCATTACAAAATCGTGTTCTAGAAATGACAGCATAGATTTCCACATCATCTAATTCATCGTGATTTATTTAACAAGTGGATTGAAATTTTAAATACGGATGACCTGCGAACTTTAGATTCCCAGGTTGTCTACAATAATAAGCGTCTTTGCTTTGCCCATTTTGAGGCAAAGCATAAAAGCTCACACACCCGACGTCTCCATGTTCTTGCATGTTCATCCCTGAATTTACCTGGTGAGTGTAATTGATTTATGAATTGACTTTTACAATTTACATTTCTTTATTTAATTTGTCTATCTTTGAAGTTTTTTTTTAAGTTATTAGAGTATCTAGATATTTGATTGCAATTCTACATTCATAAAGTATAACAATACGAAGAATGCGTTTAAATTTTACCTACTATAGAACTAAGTTTTCGGACAACTATGGAGAATCCAGTTCCATCCACATTAGTTGCCGCACTCTTTGTAAATATGCAAAGTACAGCTGCAGATGATCCACAAAGACCTGTCAGTCCAGAAATAATCGACACGCGAATAATAATTCTCCTCATAGATAAAATTTTATTGTCTTGTAAAAAAGCTATTAGTACTGTATCTTTCTTAAATGAAATTATAGTTTTTATAATTTAAAAATGCATTATTTATTACTTATTTGATATAATCTTTGTAAGACTGATTTGTAGTTGAAGTAGACTTTTCATAAAATACTACGCAATCATAGTATTTATGAAAAAATTCCTTCAACTAAAAATTAGGGTAAATTAATAAACGTATATACCAATATTAATTGTAAGTAATGATTATACCGACTGAGTTTTATATTTACTTTTGCTTCCATACACCAGATGGCGATATTGATGTGGTATCGATGCTTAACATGTACGTTTCCAATCTAAAATAGTGTATATGGTCTGTGTTCAAGCACTCTCTGACTGCCCTGAATCTGCATCTAACTTTTGTTTAGTAATTTTCCTGACAGTAAAAATTAAGCCCCCTTGCCTCCTCTGATTTCAATGCGTTTGATTCACCCCTTGTCACAATAGTACTTGCACTATTGCAACATCAATCTCTTCGTCAGAAAAAAAACTTTCTACTCCATTATATCCAAAAATGGCCAGAATTCATACATTGCCAAATCAGGCGAGTATAGCGGATGTTCTATTACTTCAATAGCTGAAGAAAATGTTCTCTACGACTGATGAAATTGACACCACACGACACACATCCTCCCCTCCAGAACTATATACCTTTAGAAGAAGACAACTTCCTTCTAGTAATAGCTAATGGAGATGCACCATGGTCCCATAGATCGATTTTATACTATAGAAATCACATACGAAACGTACTGTTTGACGTTTGTATAAATTTTGTTGTTACACCTAATTTAGCAGTTACATGTTTTATCAGCTGATGATAAACGTTAAATTATTCTAAAAAGTATTGCCGAAACAAAAAAATCTCCTAAATTATTCCAACATTGCTTTAAAATCCAAATACTACTAGTACTTGCTAGATGTCAACAATAAAATTGTAAAATCAGAAGCCCCCATTCCATATTATCTCTTACAACAATACTTTTTTGCAATTCATTTACTAAGTTCTAACTAACTTCAGACAGATATAGTTGCGACAATGAAAGTAGGCGAGAAAAGGGAAATAATATGCTTAAACGTACAGTGTAAAAAGTGGTATTAGTGATTTTACAACTCTTTATTGCTCAACACAAAAAATTCTTCAGAACCGAAATATTCAACAAATTATCTACTCAAGAATTTTTGTTTGCACATAGGCGTGCGTAATTTTTTTAAGACTAGATGACATTATATTCTTTGTTTGTATATAAGTAATTAATAAATTATCACTATTTTCTGCAATGTTTGTACATTTATTAAATTAAATACTTTTCTTGCGTGGCTACGCTTTTTATAACATTCCCGTACCGCAGAGAAATTCTAAATTACTTCAACTAGTCAAGTTATTTTGTCCCAACTATAAATACCTATTTAAAACGATAGTGCGAATTTTATTTTCCACAGTGTACCTAATTTTCTTAATTTCAATAATTCTAGCCCCACCCTCGTTTTCATGCTGTAGAATGCTGTGCAAAAAAGTCAACAATCACCATACATAGTGCTCGAGTTCAAATAACAGAAAAAAAAAAAAAAAAACTGAGTTCACTGCCTAGGCACCTCTAGTGCACAAATGTATCTTGAGCCTAGCCGGTTTGATGGTGTTTTCGTTCCTAAGCTCTAAACGGCGTATACAGAATAGATAGCCATCTTTACAGTGAACAGCTCATAGAACAAAAATAGATTTCTAATAGTAAATTATATAACATCAGATGAAAAGTTTTTTTTTTATAATCTTGTTATTTTATTATGTGATCAAAATAGACAGATAAAACCTTGTGATTGTGACAATATGAAAGTAAAGTAGATTACGCTGTATTTCCACGAGTGCGGCGCAATTAGCAGGATATATTAGAAACATGTAATTAAAATTTAAGTGAAATGAATAGTCGAAGATGATATTTAAAAAAATCTGATGTGGCTAACACATGACCTCCCGCCAATTCCATGTTTAAAATAGTAGTGAGCTTCAAGTAAAGTATCACTTCCGGTTGATCGTTTGCAAATAAAATCTAATTTGTTGTCCAAAAAATAGAAAAGTCTGTAATACGAAATTTTGGATTATGTTTTATTGCTTTTCGTCAAAAATATGTTAAGAGCTCCAAATTAAGTACTACATCCGATTTATCATATATTTGGTTAAAATCTAATATGTTTTTTCAAATTATATATGAGTTTTTAATACCAAATTTGAGAAGTTTTGGATAATATTTTAATAGACTTTTAGGAAAAATCGTCACACAAACATTCTTATAAAAATCAGCATCAACTTATAGGTGCTCTAAAACGCAATCTTTGTAAATTCTTCGCCGTACATGATCCATTTCGTAAATGTGTAGTTGTAAATTAATATTAATTTATAGTGCTGCAAAAACAGAAAAAAATTAAATCAGATCATCCTGTACATCTAATATTTATGTATGATGGAAAATATATTATTTTTACAAACCTTAATTTCATTAGAATTGAATATTTTACTATTATATTCCCCTTAACACGATTTCATTATTAATTTTAATGTAATTGCTTCCTGACAGTGACATTTGTTTAAATATGTCAAAATTGTTATTAAAATTATGTTTTTGTTTGACGCATAGGCAAGACGATATATTAATAGATATTTACACAGCAAGTGAGCTAAGGTAATGTTTATTCATGAGAAGAAAGTTTAGCTCACGAGCCCGTAAGGGCGAGTAAGTTAATTTCTTCGAGTGAATAAACATTCTTAGCTCACGTTGTTTGTACAATATTTTATTCAATTTTGACAAAATAATAATAAAAACCATTATAAATTAAATTTTGACATAATAAAAAACGGATCAGTTAGTAGGCTGAGCATGGCAATCGGCGCTGATAGACGTCAAGACATATATTTAAAATGCTTTATTGTATGTCATTTGTGCCGTGAAAAATTATGAAATGTCTGATAAATATTTTGGTGAGTGTTATTTTCGTACCTGATGTTATTTTAAATGCATTATTTGTTGCAGAGTGAGTTAAAATTTTGTGACAGTGGTTTAAAAAATTTAATTTTTTTAATTTAATTTAAAAGTTAATAATGACAGTTTAAAACGTCAAAACTGAATAAAATAAATTATATTATATATTCATATTTAAAGTTATTTAAAGTTATTTACGAGTACTAAATGTTATTATCGAGGAATTGAAGATTGTACCATTATATTAAATTTTAATTAGTAAAAGTTGCTAAAAAATTATATTCAATGCATTTTTTTTACAAGAAAAACTGTTAAAAGCTTGTATAAATGATACTTCCGGTACTAAAAATTAATGTGCTGTTTCCACAATAGTATAGAATGGGTATACAAAATTTTCTGATTGATAGTATTTGATAATAATGTCCACACGATCCACACATACACACACATACACACACACACACATACACACATACATACATACCTACAGACATCATTGTAAAAATGTTAAAATCGGATTCTGGGGACATCAAAACGTGCTTATTCACGAAAATCTCTATATCAGATTTTTAGCGCGATCCCTTTACCTCTCTTACCTAGGGTAGCGGGAGGTAAAAATTATATACATAAAACCACAAACAATATATACACGCATACTACGTATTATTTGAAGTTGTATGGACAAATTGTATTTAACAATGAACTCGTCTCGTTTATGAAAAGTACAACAAAAACAGACAAACAAATATGTATTTATCTAATTTAAATTTATAATAGCAGTCGCAGATTCACATAATTGTAAATAACAGAAATAATTTTTAAATAAAGCATTATTGGTATTTACTCAATGTTGGTAAACAATATGCGAAATTAATTACTATTGTTTAAAAGTTCTTTGCCCTAGTGAATATGTTTATTTTAGTAAAACAAACTTTATTGTGGTTTGGAAATAACAACTAACAACCGAAAATAATAAATCCAATATTGATCAGAGAGTATGTTGACATACCTAGTAGAGGAAAAACTCATTTCGTTGAGTCACGATATCATGTAAATAATCTCGCGTAACTGTTATACCGTACGCAAGTTTTAGTAATAAAATATTCTATCCGTTTTAATTCTCATGCATATTACAATCTCATTCGTTTTATGAACACGAACAGAGAAGAAAAGGTTTAAAAATAATAGAGCTACCAAAAACAGGAAAAAATGTATTATCTCTCGGCACTGTGTTGTTTTAATTTATTCCGAAAAATAACCAGGGGAAATGATTATTTTTACATGTGGCTATTGAGGCTAACGGCTGATGGGACGCGGTTTGCGCTGCATGAAACTCTGTCACTTCAATGACTATAAATTCCGTGATTATGGTAGTAATCGTGGATTACATGCAGCATAAAAATCCGAGCACCGAGCAATTGCTTTCTCTACGTCTCACTTGGAAACAAAGTCAGTTATTAATGGCCCATATTTTATTTCATACTGCACTCATTTCGCCATTAACATCACTTTTGGAATAATAAACGAAATATTTATCATTTTTTTCCACTTATACCTATAGGTTATAATAGTTTACTCATAAGTAAATCTATAACTTTCTATAGAAATTTGCAACAGACTTTAACAATATGTGATTTTTGTCAATGTGTATCACTAAAAAGGTCGCCAAATTACCGTTTTACGGGCCTGACCTTTTAGTCCAGTCATTAGGTAGATATACCCTGCCAAAGGTCGGGTATTTTTGATTTTTGGATATGTTATATATTTAGAGGTCTCAATAAAAAATGCAAGTTTTCCCCCTCGGGGGCCTTCGGGAAGCACCGCCAACTTGAGAAAAAAGGCGCAAAAAATATTTCTAAATATCTCTTCACTTATTTGCATTAGGCAAAAATATCTAATTTGTTGACTATAAAATTTTCTACAACTTTTATCTAAAACATTTTTTTCTATAATAAATAGATAGCGAGCTACAGTGCTTCAAACAGAGCAAATTTTTTGAAAATTACATGAATGCTTCATTTAAATCATATTTTATTATATCTTTTTTACGTTTTCTTACCAATTACTTTTTGACAATCATTAATTATTATTATTTAACTAATATATATATATATATATATATATATATATATATTAATTATTGTTTATAGTTTTTTTTTTCATTCTAAAGATTTTTTATAGTCCAGCAAATTTATGATTTTACCTTAAAGTAATTACAACAAAAGCTTTTTAACGGAATCCAGTCCCAGAAAAGTGCGCTGAATAACATATCAATATTTTCCCGAAATCGGAGCATGGGAACCTCCTGCCAATTTGGACAAATGGCGGCATATTCAGGTTTATGGCCATTTGCTTAAAACAATTATGAAAATATTTAAATTATTCAAAGAAACAAACAATATTACGTACTTGATACTTAGTCTAATAGGTTTCACTATTTACAACAGTTTACATTCGAAGTGGCATCGAAAGAAGTAAGTTATCGATAACTGTTTTATTATTATTATTAGGATTATTGCCGATGAACAATTGGCGAGTTACTAACAACTAAAACTCACTTGAAATTCCTCTAAAATTTTAAAAATCGGCTCTTTTCTCAATTTTTCATCAACCACTTTGACACCTATTAAATACTTAATATTGGTTATCTGTAAGCCTGTTGAAATTTTGAATGAGAAAATGAAAAAAGATCCGATTTTCAGATGCTTAAAATTTTAGAGGGATTTCTTATGAGTTTTAGTTGGCAGTAACTCGCCAATCGTTCATCGGCAAAAATAGTATAATACACGATACGAAAGAGAATTTTATGCTGAATTCAAATTTTGAAACCGCATCATCGTATCTTTAACAAGATCAGAGTGGTGGATGAAAAACTAAAAAATTGCAGGAAAACGTTAACAATTTTTATAAAATAGTTATCGATAACTTACTTCTTTCGATTCCACGTCGAATGTAAACTGTTGTAAATAGTGAAACCTATTAGACTAAGTATCAAGACGTAATATTGTTTGTTTTTTTGAATAATTTAAATATTTTTATAATTGTTTTAAGCAAATGGCCATAAACCTGAATATGCCGCCATTAGTCCAAATTGGCTGGAGGTTCCCATGCTCCGATTTCGGGAAAATATTGATATGTTATTCGGCGCACACTTCTGGGACTGGATTCCGTTAAAAAGCTTTTGTTGTAATTACTTTAAGGTAAAATCATAAATTTGCTGGACTATAAAAAATCTTTAGAATGAAAAAAAAACTATAAACAATAATTAATATTTATATATATATATTAGTTAAATAATAATAATTAATGATTGTCAAAAAGTAATTTGTAAAAAAACGTAAAAAAGATATAATAAAATATGATTTAAATGAAGCATTCATGTAATTTTCAAAAAAATTGCTCTCTTTGAAGCACTGTAGCTCGCTATCTATTAATTATAGAAAAAAATGTTTTAGATAAAAGTTGTAGAGAATTTTATAGTCAACAAATTAGATAATAACTATTTTTGCCTCATGCAAATAAGTGAAGAGATATTTAGAAAAAACCGCTTTTTTGCGCCTTTTTTCTCAAGTTGGGGGTGCTTCCCGAAGGCCCCCGAGGGGGAAAACTTGCATTTTTTATTAGGACCCCTAAATATACAATATATCCAAAAATCAAAAATACCCGACCTTTTGTGGAATAAACCCTTATTTTTCTACCAAATGACTGGACTATTTCTTGCGGACTCTTAAAAAACCATAAAGGAAGTCAAAAACTGCGAACAGTCAACCTCAGCTATAGACTCAGCTTAGAGACACATTCCGGGCCTTTACCAATCGACGAAATTAATTTCACCCTCGTCGACAAATGGTATAGAGTAAAGAGCTATTAGCTCTCGGCGAAAAGTACCTTAGAACTACGATCGGTATTTTTGCTGGTCATTGTCCTCTGAAATACCACCTATGTAAGACTGATATAGCCGTGAAGATGACGAAGAAACTTCGGAATACAATGTATATAAATGTCCAGCTGTAGCTCCTAGTAGAAAATGACTGCTGGAGCAGTAAATGGCTTCTTGAATGAGACTTGGGATTGCTTTCAGAAAATTAAGATTGGGTCATGTTAAAATAGATCTTACAGGTCGCAGTGACAAAAGTGACTAGGGCTTAAAGCCCTCAACCTAGAAATAATAATAATAATAATAATAATAATAATAAAATAATTAATAATATAATAATTAATAATAATAATATAATAATGCCTACAGTTATACATATTTTGAAATTAAAGAAAATAAATAAATGTTTACTATGCACTGCAAACATGTTATATTAAATTTATATGTGTTTGTTCGCGGCAAATTATTTAATTAAGCTATTTTACAAAATGTCGATGTATTCAAAATAATGGACACAATATTTTAGGCACACTGCATAGTGCTATTCTAAAATCATTTTAACCTAACCTAATTAATACCTTCTCGTATAATAAAGCGCGTGAAGCATATGATTAAAAAACTGTAAAAAATTATCTTGTTGTTTAACATGTTGGATAACTAATGTCGTTATGTTAGGAATATATTCCCTAGGTATTACCACTATTAGGTGTATGTAGGTATACTGAGTTGGTAATGTACATAACGATTTTTTTTTTGTACGATGCCATGAAGCACGTTTGACACGATAATAATTTTGTTAACAAATTTGTTTCCAAAATTTTGTGATCGTGTCAAACAGGTGTATAATGAAATTTGTGATGGAGTACAACATTCTATTTGTTAAAACATTCGTTTCCAGTAATACCAATTTGTTTCCAAATTAACAAATCTGGTAATAATGTACGATCTTTCACACAGGCTTAATGGAGAACATATTAAATAAAATGAAAATTAAGCTATATGTATTCCGATTTGATATAAAGTTTTAAAAATACAAAATTAACCTTTTTATGATGAAAGTTGCATTTTTTTTTACACTAGTATAAATAGTATATTGTAATACAAGTGAGGAAACAGGATCATTGTAAAATGAATACGAGCGATAGCATACATATATTAAAACCAATATTTTATTTTTATTATTAACTGATGTTGCTGAAATGTGCACCAGAATTCGAGAAAGCAAACTTAAATTTGTTTTTGAGAGTGATTTCTACATGATTTAAATATCATTTCTAAATTTGCTACTATTGAAACTTAATCTTGCTCAATTACATGTTTGTAAGCTTTATTTTGTTTCCATCGTTGATGTAATCTTTAACCAAGGTTAGATAATTGTTATTTTTAATATACTTGTCAATATTAGTACATGATTGTAAAGAAAACAGTGTACGCAACTCCAAATGTCGACCACTTTTGCACTTATTGCGAAAATTACTGTTTTCTATTATTGACTTAGTAAATAATAATTTTTCATCCTATAGCAACGCAATTGAAATATCCTATGTTCTTCGTTGCTAAGCACGTAAGTAAAACTTACGCAACTAAGTTAAAAAGAAATAGATAATTCAATTTCTGTAAAATTAATAAATTAATAATTTATATACGACTATTTTATACTGTTTAAATTATCTTTATTACTTAATTAATCTGTAATTTTTTGCAATTGTCCTTTTCAAATATAACAAAAAACTGAAAATTTATAAAAAATTCATACAATCATATTTTGTTTATTTAGTTACTATGAAATGACAACACTTTGAAATCAAAAAATACATTACATACGTGCATATTTCGCGTCCATAATTTAATTTTTATTTTAGCATATTATGCGTAACTTTGCATCATAGTGTCAGGATTTGGTTACATATAATTTGATGATCGCATAAAAGAATTATACAAAACTAAGAAACTTGAGTACAATAATTTATTAAAAACAGCTAAAGAATTGAACTATATAAATAAAATTACTCAGTCATCAAATAAATCAAAAGCTATCTGGGAAAATATAAAAAATGAAGTAAACTTGCCTAACAATAAGAAAACAATTACGCCATCTATTGACTCTCAAAAATTTAATGAACACTTTACTTCCTGTGCAGAAAAAATAAAAACTATGATACCTGAAAACAATGTATCATACCTAGAATTAATCAAAAACAAATGTATTAACGAACCGACAAATGCAATATTTCTTACTCCTATAACATATATGGAAATTTATGATATAATCCAAAATATGAAATCAAAACACTCCGAAGATGTTGACGGACTCACCACTTTTATAATTAAAATAGCCTCAGTTTTTCTAAGTGTTCCTCTTGCAGACATCATAAATGCATGTATGGTTGAAGGCATTTTTCCAGACAGATGGAAAATATCTAAGATAATTCCAGTGTACAAATCAGGTGATCCTTCCGATGTCAACAATTACAGACCTATTGCAATACTTCCAGCATTATCAAAAATTCTGGAAAAAGTTATTCATACGCAACTCTACAATTACTTAGAAAGATTTTCTTTATTATCTGACGTCCAATACGGATTCAGGAAGAATCGGAGTACTATTGATGCGCTACTAAACTTAATTAATTTAATAACAGAAGGAAATGAAGATCGCATCTTAACAAATGTTTCTTTCATTGATCTCAGTAAAGCATTTGACTGTGTCTCGCCTGATATATTAATAACTAAACTGCACAATTTCGGAATTAAAGGCAATGCTTGTGAACTCATTCGATCCTACTTAACAAATCGAAAGCAGTTAGTGAAAATAAATAATTCAACAAGTGACATCATAGGGATTCAACAAGGAGTACCACAAGGATCAGTATTAGGGCCTCTCCTTTTTCTATTATATATTGATGATCTAGCTGACAACATCACAGCTCATACAATTTTATTTGCCGACGATACCACTATTGCAGTCCAAGGGAAACATGTTGCTGATGTAACTACTAAATCTAATCAAGCTCTTCAACAAGCGAGCAACTGGTTCAGTGCTAATGAAATGTTACTAAATAACTCTAAAACTAATCATGTCTTGTTTACTAGTAATAAAAACTTAATAAGAAGTGATACCTGCAAAGTATTGGGACTTTACCTAGATCCCGGTTTAATGTGGACACCCCATATTGAACAACTGTGCACTAAACTTGCTAAAGCGATTTATGTGATCAGAAGAACTCGATACAATATGGGTCAACAAGCTGCAATAATAGTGTACTATGCTATATGCCATTCTGTGTTAACTTATGGTGTCTTATTATGGTGCAATACAAGTGATAATAACTTAAATAAAATATTTGTTCTTCAAAAGCGTGCGGTAAAAGCAATAATGAACTATAATATAAATGAACACTCTAAACCAATATTTGAAAATCTAAAAATTATGTCCCTATATTCAGTTATACTATATACTAATTTATGCTTTATAAAAAAAAACTTTCAGAACTTCCTTCTTAACTCCAACAACCATCTGTACAGCACGCGAAATAAAAACAACATGGTGTCAACAAAAAGCAGACTCAATTTTAAATCACCGTACCAGTGTGCCCCAAAATTATATAATCTGTTACCCAATGAACTCAAACAGCTACCCTACCAAAAATATAAATTAAAGTTGCATATATTCTTCAAAACTCATTGTTTTTATTCTGTAAATGACTTTATGTGTAATGCAGAGTTATTATTGTCTAATTTTTTACTACATGACGTTTCTTAACCTTTGACTTTTATGTATTTTATATTCTGTAGAATGTTGTCTATACTAGGTATACTATGTTCACGTATTATTAGATTGATTTTTATCTTGTATGAAAATGTTTTTATTTTCTATTAATGTCAACCGTAATGATTTTAAATTGTATTGTAATGTTTGATCTAATTGATGTAATATAATGTCTTGACATGCCTTGTATCTTCACTATACGTTGTGGCTAATAAATATTATTATATATATATTATTAATTAGCAATACAAATGACAGCGGTTTTGTTGAAAATTACTGCAGTGAATCCGTGTTTTGAATAGTAACCACATAGAAAGAATTTATTTGTACAATAATAAAGTTGCATTAACTAATTCGGTGGTAATTGCGTGGTAATTTACGAATTACCCATAGCGTGTTGTAAACACAAAATGTCGAACGAGACCTGTTTTGCATTTTATCAATACAGCTATTGGATTTATGGTCTACTGTAACGTTGTACGAAATGAGCGTTGTTGAAATAAACCATGTTATCGGAATTCGTACACAACGGGGTTCCGAAATTCAGAACAACTTTGACCGCAATTTGACATGAGATAAAGTTAATTGAAGGGAAAATAAATTGTTGGTTTTACTTAAAATTTATAGGTAAACGTAAAGTATGTACACAAGCTGGCAAAAAATTGGGTACCTACACTTAATTTTTGATGTATTTATTAAATCGCACTTTATTTTTAAGTTGTCAATGTCACTAGTGTCAGTTAAGATGCCAAAATTAACAGAGAAGGAAAAAGTATTGAATCTTTCTAGGTTGAAAGAGAGGAGGTGACATGATGGTGACAACAGTGATAACTCTATTGTCAGTTTGATGAAACATAACATAATTAAAAAATTGTATTTAGAAAAAAGATATGAACTATGTTACTAGATTTTTTGCAAGCCAGTGTAACTCACTTATCATATTCTCCTTTAATCAATTGCATTATTATTATTATTATTATTATTATTATTATTATTATTACTTTTAACGACTACTACTACAAATAGTGCTGAAATAATGGTGTACAACTCATTAAAATTCAAAGCAAAAATGTCAGATATGGAATATCTCGACACTGTATTTGTACAATATGCAGCCTTAACCCTTCGGAGGTGGCGTCCAGTCTGACAGACGCGACCGATTTTATAACATACTGTAAATTTTTTTTGGCGTATTATATTTGGAGAGTTAAATTCTTATTTGTTTCATTACTTTTTATGTAAAATGTTCGTTGTCATAGAAAAAAAGGTTCAATTAATCAACTCTACCATTATTTTGTAACAAAAATACGCCGGTAGTATTTTTGCATGGGTCTCTCCGGGTCTCTCGGATCCGACACCACCTCCCGTGTCAAAGAAAACGGCACCACTTCCGAAGGATTAACTAATCCGTTGCAAATGATACACTAACTGATTTTAGTGTCATCTAATCTTCGACTACTTGATCCTTTATATACTGTATTTCACAAATATGCAACAAAACTTAATTGATATTATAGTTTCAAATATTGATTATATTGTGAAAAGAAATATTTCGAATTTCGTAAATATTAGTGCAGTTTATTTGAAATGAACAGTTTTTGTGTCATTGTTTGGTAGTACGTTTTTCTTTATATTCCACTAAAAATCATATATTTTAATTTGTTTTCAAACAATAAGTACGTTATGTAAGTTTAATTAAGTATCTTTAATATTGTTTTTATGTATGAATTTAGTAGTTGTATAAAAAATGATCCCTTTAAATAAATTGTAATTATGTTTGCGAATTTCGAACGGTTTCCGTTTGTGATAGTAATCAAATTGAACTACTTGTTAAAGTTTAATACACTAATGCCCGTATTCACCAACATCAAATAAATCTTCAAATAGCTTATTCATTGAATAAGAGAAAAATATCGCATCAAAATATGACAGCTAGAATAAATACCTTCATTTGTGTTATGGTATCGATGCGATATTTTTCTCTTATTCAATGAATAAGCTATTCAAATATTTATTTGATGTTGATGCATACGGGAATTAGTCTTAAAGCATATTATGTACTTATAGTAAAACTTTGTAACAATTATTAAGATCGCTAGTTCTCTAAAAATTTACTATTTCTTATTTTTTATATTAAATATTCAAGTTTTATGACTTCCCGCTCTAAATTCGATGTTTAAGGATGTGCTGGACTCGGACCAGTTAATACTAAAATTGAATAACGGATTAGTTGCAACGGATCAGATAGGAAGAAATTCTGTGCAATGGGGTAGTTTTGCTCTTTTTGGAAAATTTATATGTTATAGTATTTTTAAATTAAAGTTTTCCATATTTTTTTATTTTGCATAATTCTTGTTCTTTTTTCAGAAAAAAAATAGAGAAAAATAAATAATTTTTCTCCTGCTATACGTGACGTCACGTGATTACCTTCCGCTGCGAACGAGTCTCGACATACAGTTTCTCTGAATGAAAGAGAAGCACAATTTTTCGTTACGCATGTCTTGCGGGGCAAGGAGAACTTGATTTTGTTTACATTCCGTTTTAGATAGCGTTGTTTGGTAGTTCTCAGTTTTGTTTTTTGTGTATTTGATAGTCAGTTTGCTTACTTCTTTGTTTTTCGTAGCCTCATTTTGTGTCTTTTGGAGTATTTATACAGGTATGTGATCAAAGATTATCCATGAAAACAAGGTGATGTTATTTGTTGTGACATTTAATGTTTACTGTACAAATACGACACCAGCGGTTTACGGTTAAAACATGTGACATCACAGCGGAGAGATTGATTCAAAGAGGCGGAATTTTAATTAGCATTTTATAAATATATAAGCAATACTTGTTCTTTTTTATCGCATAGAAAATCTTATTATGCGTGACTTATTGTATAAAGATATTTATTTTATTAAAATTGGACACATAATAACTACCCCATTCAAACTCTTGAAAGTGGGAAGATGATTTACATCCCTCATAGTATGGGACACCTCACCACCTCGAACACAACACTATTATTTTATTAAGAGAAGTTATTGATATTAAATACCAGGTATCACGCTCAGCATACCAACGCGTTAACCATCAAGCCATGACTGTCCGTCGTCGAAGCAGACACAATATAGTAATTCCATACCTGCAACAGAAAAACAAAATGAATTTGGTATTCATAGAATACATTATAGCAAATATGAATGGCGTACTATACCAGTTAATATTTAACTATCTTAGATAAGAAAATGAAAATATGTATGTATACAGGGTAGTAGCGATTAGGGGTGAACATTGGGATTTAACACGTAATTGTAGTTTTAGGAAATTTCCTGCTCTCCTGTTCATTTTTCGGCAAACGAATTGGTAGGTAGTCGTTTTTGCTCACGTTCTGTAAAGGCAAAAATGTGACGACAAGAAAGTCGCCGGAAGAGCGACATTTGCACCTTCAAGTATAAGTAGGTACCACAGATCCTTTACTTTAAATATTTAAATTATAAGTACAGTAGAATCTCACTTATGTGAACATGCGCTAATATGAACATCTCGTTAATGTGAACGCTATATATTTTCAATAGTAATCCAATAATGTGAAAAGCGCATAATTCGATAATGTAAACAATTCTTTCTAGCTAATTTCTCTTCAGTTCTAGGGGTTTCTTCGAATTTTATGACTAATGTAGAATTCTTAGTAACAAAGCGTGCGAACATGTACTCTTGTTTTGATTGAGATTTATCAACGGTGGTGTGTGCAAGTAGTGAAAATGGCCAAAATTAAATCAAAGTGTTTACTATCCCTACACGAAAAAGCAAAATTGTTTGAATATTATGAAAAAGGTTTGAGTGTTACAGCCTTATCAAGAAAATACGGTATAGCAAAGTCAACAGAGTCAAAACAGGCAAAATGAGTCTACTACCACCGCTGAGTTTTCAAAAATTGATGTTGAGAAATGGAATATAGATACCCTAACCAAAGAAAATAAAACCGATGAAGATGACGACGATGATGAAGAACTACTTGATGATCAGACTGTTCAAGTGAATGAAACAGTGTCACATTCAAATGCTATCAAAGCAGTAGATTTGACTTTGCAATGGGCAGAAAATAACGGATAAAGTACGGAAGATATACTTACTTTAAAACGAGTTCAAGATACAGCAATTTTATTAAACTTAGATATCAAAAAAATTCAAACTAAAATAACGAATTATTTTTCTAGTAAGCTTATAAAAAATCTTTGTTGAATAAATATCACATTCGTATTTAATTTTTTTTATTTATTCGCTAACATGAACATATTCGATACTATGAAAAACCCGGTTTTTTTTTTGTTTACAGTTTCGAGATTCTACTGTAATTTGGTGATAATTTAGTAAATAATAAAAATAATTATTTATAAAATAGATAAATAATTAACAATTTAATCAAATATTAAGACAGTGTTATTACTTTTTAGCGGGTGTTCACCTTCTTTCATCGTAATCAATCTTCGTCAGTTAGAAGCAGAGTAGGTAAGTAATAATCTACTCTTTTTCTTAGTTACGTAAATTCATTGTTACGGTATTGCTTTGTAAAGAAATCTCTCTTACTAAAAGTATAGTGGATATTTTTTCTATTGATGCTTCTAATAAAAAATTAAGTGAAAGCGATCCATACAGGGTGTATCAGAGCTCGTGGATCAAAAAAGAACAGCGTATTCCTGAGCTTATTTTGAGCAAAAAATGTTATATAAAGGTATGTCCGGAAACTTTTCGTTACAGAGTTACAGACCTTTAAAAATGCACCTCATCTCACACATTTTTATTAATAACTCTAATACTGGTTGCACTAAAATTTTAAAACGTGGTATGAGAATATACTACTTACTTAGATGCATATTTATACTTTTTTTTTGTTTCTGTATCTCAACCAGAGGCGTCTCATGTGGGGGAGATGAGAAGATTTTTTTTTCGTTATTTTTTGATCTATTAACATTTTTTTTATTTTTACTTACCTACCTATAAAATATTACATGCAATACAAAAATACACAAAAGGTACTCTTGATAAAACTTGATATACACAGTATTTTTGAAACATTTTAATTTTTAGAAAAAAAATTAATTATCCAAAATAGTTAGTTAAGAGTTAAAAATCAATTAACTTAATAGAGCAAAATATCAAAACGGAACAAAACTGTTTATAGCTATTGTTAATTACGTTTTAGTAATACCATACTGTTATTATGAGATAACAGGACTAAAAACAAAAATGAAAAGATAGAAATAACGGCCTAGACCGTTAGTTTTTATAACAGTTGCCTACAATTAAGGAACAGGTGTTCCTAGAAAAATAATAGCATATTGATAAGTTGTTGTTTAGGAGAATTTATAAATTAACCAAAAAAATTGTTCAGTATGAAAGATATAGAAGAATTTTATTATTCCTAAATGTTTAAATTTCATGCTTTTACGAAAAATATTGAACGCCACACGGCCGATATGCGAATAACGAACTCGACTGATTTAATTTTTTTAAATGGGAACATGTTAATTTTATTCTTCCATTCGATAGAGCGTTTTTTTTTCTCTTTACAACAGTATTTTTGTTTTTGTTTTTTCAATTTATTTTAATAACATTTTTACAAGGAAAAACACCGGTTCAAGTATTTACGAATAGTAGGTACAGCTAAGATAGACAAAAGCGAAGCGATAAACAAACTCGAGCGATGTAATTTATTTTGCTATTAATTTGTTTTTAATGATAAGATTGTGACCGACAACTTTATTGGAAATAATTTTCACCTACGAGTTGGTATATTTTTTTGGCTTCGAATTAGGAGAGTTCGCATATTTGCGGAATATTTCTGGTCGCTGGCACATAGAAGGTTTCATTGTTGGCGAAATATTTCCTCGGTTTATCCGGATTGATGCATTATCACATGGGAAGACACATTCTTCGTAAGTAGACATGCAGTTCATTATTTCATGTTGTATAAACATATTCTTTAGTGTCTATTTGTATTTTTTTAGCCTCTTTGGTCCAGGCAAAACTGCTGAAAATCTGAGCAATTTTATACACGCACGTAAATGCACGTGGTGTGTATATATCCATTCATTGCACTATATCTTGCCTGTATAGTATAAATTGGAGCTTATTTGGAATCCTGAACGTCTTATCTTTTTGGAGAACTTTTGGAGCAAATATTTGGCGGAAATCGAGCACTTCCACTCCGTGACGTCATTCAGTCATAATCGCTTACGTCACGTCTTACGTCATCATCCGCCATTGGAATCTGGTGAGGAGTTTCCATTTTATATTCTACGCCCGCCATTACGTCAGGATTATCCGATTTTTGTATATATCTAGTATTTTTGTTCATCCAATTCACTATTCAGTTGTCGGTCTGTCTAATTGTGAGTTAATGTCTATCGGTTGTCGTCGTTCACTTACTGAGTACATAGTTAAACAATTAGAATATTTAAGTGACATTATTGTGTATATTTCAACGATTTATTCAGTATACGTTATTAGTTTACAAACTACAAGCGATTCATGTATGATTATATCGGTACATTGTGACAATGGCTCAATCCGTTTAAATAGTAGATTTATTTACGAACTTTATTTAGTTTTCGGAGTCATTAACAGTGCACTGATAATCGCTCGTCTTTATTTGAATATAAAACAGTATTTTGGTATATTTCGGGTTGCGAAACTGAATTTATTTATTTGTTGCAAAATTATTTTCACTGGTTTATTCATTAAATTCATTTTATTTCACTCAGTTGAGTGTAAAATTTTTATTGAAAAATCTCCTAAGCCTAATAGCGTGTTATATTTTTATTTACGGTTCGGCATACAAATACAGTGGCGCCTAGTAGATTTGCTTGTTCGAATTCTAGGTTTGACCGTTTAGAATCGACCCCCCCTGGTCTCAGAGCAAGTCTCCCCGAGTTAGTGGCTATGTCGAATTGTATTCAACTATCTTACGTAGTTTTCTGTATTATCGAAGTAATCATTTAAAATCATTTAAAGTTACATCTCGCCTAACATAAATAATTACGTTATAAACTTATTTCCAATTCTCAAATTGGTCAAATTGACCCCACAACAATACAAATATATCATGAATAGAAGCAGATTAGCACACCCTTAAATGACTAATAAGCTGTGATGACATAATGATTTACTTATTATTTTTACTCGCATATAACTTGAAATTTATTAAATACGACAACTATTAGGGAGCGGAGCTAGTACAATAATTAAACATTAAATTATTTCATTTATTACAGAATTTTTCTCTCTTATTTGGCTTATTATTAGCTGGCAGATGTTAAGCTTTAATCAAAATATTACTCTGGCATTTTCATCACTATCCATCAATAATCTGATATTTCTTATTTGAAATTGATGTCGTTAAGTTGCAGCTATTACCAAAGTTATTAGATTTTGATATCAATCTATAAAACGGAAATGATATTTCGCTTGGAGGGTTTAAAGTTTGTTCAATATAGTAAATATGAACTCAAAAACTTTATTTCGAACTATTTTTTATTTGTTACCATTTAAAATTTTCATAGAACGAGTGTCTATGAACTTATGTATTTGAACCATTTTTGGTGCAAGTATATTAATTTTAATAAAAGTCAAGAATTTAAAAATTCCTTAATTTTATTTTTTATATTCGTTCACCTGTATTTATATTTGCTGAATGTGAGTCACAGGGTTTACTAATATCAGTAAAAATTAGCATTTTATTTGTAAAGATCTCTGCACAAACTACAAACAGAACATGTAGCAATGTATCAATTTTAGAAACTATGTTAATAAACTTCAGTATTTTCATTTTCCAATCAATCTATTGGCTGTCAGGTAGTTATAGCGAGCTGTCCCCAACAAGATAATAGCCAAATAACGAAAAAATATCATGCATCAGATATTTTATGACAACGTGGAATAAAATAACTGAATTACTATGAAAACATTGTAGTTACCACGCTGTTACGAAGAAAATATCAATATTTTAACATTTATGTTCGTCAGTGTAACAGAAATATATTTGAATACTCAATAATTATTAAAGACCAAACTTTATTCATTCAACCTTAAAAATTCTTTAGTTACTCGTCTTTGCGATGTTTTGTTACCAGGTTAACAACACTTAGGCCAGGTATTTTTATCTCCGGTTAAACGGTCTGATAGCTTAATTGTCAGTTAAAAGAAAAATAAAGCATCGATATTATAGCATAAGTTATAAAAATTACACAGGTGTCAATTTTTCGATAGCACTTTGTTTTTATAATCGACAGTTAAATTAACAGGCAGTTTAATCACAGATGAAAATATTGGGCCTTAAAACTTACATAAGGTAGCTTCATTATTTAAAAATATTTTATACATATATACGTACATTCATAAATTTACACATGAACTCGAAACAAACCACTCATACAGCAATCGTTCCTCGCCACACACTAGGTTTTGCAATAAAATAACGAGATTGATTTTAAAACAAGGACTATTTAAAAAATTACGCAATACAAATATTCCCACCCTCAATATACTCCTCCCCCAAACCCTATACCGCCCCATACGAATATTCCTTTTATTAAAATATCTTTCAGAACTCATATTAATAATTGGAATAATACTACCTTTTTAGTTTAAGTTCTGTATATATTTATAAATAAATACAGAACTTAAACTAAAAAGGTAGTATTATTCCGAATATTCCTTTGTTGGAAACAAAGGTGCAGGCCTTTTTACCTCCCGTTAGCCCAAGTAAGGGAGATATATGGATCGTGCTAAAAATCGCATATTCAGATTTTAGTGAAGAAGCACGTTTTGATGCCCCTAGAATCCGATTTTAACATTTTTACAATGATGTCTGTGGGTGTGTACTTGTATGTATGTAAGGATCCTGTGGTCACAATTACTTAAATATCATTCTGAAAAATTTGAAACTGAATATTCTGGCTCTACTTAAATATGTAAAGAGCCCATAAAATTTTGGTGTAAATCAGATAACCGGAAGTAGCATTTTCATAATTATTTCTTAAAATAATTTTTAAAATAAATACCGGAGCCTATGGTTTAAAGCCCATAAAATTTTGGTGTAAATCAGATAACCGAAAATAGCACTTTCATAATTATTTCTTAAAATAATTTTTAAAATAAATCCCGAAGCCTATGGTTTAAACAAATTTCTCCTCGGTTAGACCCGTTTAGATTTCAAATGTATGCAACTGACAGTTTAAGGACACTGTCAAAAAACTAATTATTTCAAAGTAATAATTATGACGTTTAAAAAAAAAATAGTAAAAGGAACAATAGTTCAATGGAAAGAAAATTAATAAAGTTTCCAGAATTAGTAAATATGTATTTTTCTATTACTGCACCTCGGACTCGAATATGGTTCATTTTAACGCATAATTAAATTTTGGGAATAAAAGAAAGCTACATGGCGCTATGTCAGGTCAGTATACCAACACGGTGTTTCGTCAAAAAATATTATTAATTCGCGAACCGCTCATCGGAGCAAAAATCGTTTAACATAACATGAAGTAAAATTCCAAGCTGATTTAAAATTTTCAAACCGCGGTTTCGTATTTTTAACCGGATCAGAGTGGTTGATGAATTTGTGGGAAAGCGTTGATAATAATTATATAAAATTTATCGATAATTTATTTCTTTTGATGCCATGACAAATGTACACTGTTATAAATAACAAAATCTATTAGACTAAGTATTAAAAATTTTATATTGTGTGTATTTTGAGCGATTAAATTATTTTCCATAAATTGTTGTTCTGGTTACCTATTTTTGAACATAGTTTATCCTAGGTAAAAAATGTAAGAACCGTTTTTGTACAAAAAGTTACGAGCTTTAATTTTGTATTCTTGTAAAATTTTTAAATAGGCCACTGTTTTCGAGATAATAGCAAAAAACTATTTTTTTGCACCTGTGATCCAAGATGGCGGTTCACGCCGAGCCTCCCCAAGGTCACAAGTTTGAATTTTTCATCCTCGTCTAGACCTAAACAACATATGTTAAAATTGTTTTTCCCCAGAGCACTTATTTACTGTGAATGCAAACATCCTCAATTCCTCATAATATACATTTCATTATGTGTCGTATACCTAGATTCCAAGCAAACCATTTGAAGAAAAAATGTGATAAAAATAGTAGTAATTCGTAAAAAGACACCTTTACTTTAATGGTATTTTTGCCTAATAAATATTATAATTTTTTTATGTGTGTATTTATTATCTTTTGATAGTTTGAGTGGCACTGAAGTAGCATACGGTAAATGACTCGTATTTCTAGTAGACCATATTATTAGTGCTTAGTGCTGGAGCACCCTTTGTCGCTGCCGCTTTATGCTAATGTTGAGTTGTACCACTATAATTACGGCAACCCAATAACTTTCCTTCTTCATTGACCGAATTTTGTTTCACAGCGCTTGGCCAGGTGGAGCCACTTAACTAATCTGATAAATTCCAAATAACTACCTTTGCTTTTACATTTAAATTTCGGTTTTTACCCGTAGATACAATCATAACGCTAACTATACACGACCTTATTGTTGGTGACTTAATTTACATTTAATGAATGAGATTACGCTTTTGAGTCCAAACATAAAATATGAAAACAGTAAAAATAAAATTATAAGTATCTAAATAAACAATGTTACAAACTTTAAATGTTTGTTTGTGCTTATTTGATATTTTTTCTATTAATTAAAATTTGTCAAATTCACTATTTCTTATGCAATTAAGTACGAAACATGAAAAGAAAAATATATTTCCAAATTCCCTTTAATTTAAATAGTCGGGCTTACATGGATATTGTTTATTATAACAAAATTTAAGTGAATGAATAAAACAGATTATTAAATAATAATTTATATATATATATATATATATATATATATATATATATATATATATACTCACTATTGTCATAAAATTACAGCAATGTAATATTTGTCCATTTTAAAATGCAACATACAAAATTTGTAGTTTTATATTATCAAAACTAATTTCCAATAAATTAGCCTATATACGATTAACAAAAAATCAAAATATTAATGTTGCACATCTTAATAAACTTTAGCTTACAAAAATTCATAACTTTCATGTAATAAATGTTAAAAAATACCCCCATTCACACTGAGGCAATATTCTAGTCGATCGTAATAAGAATTGACACCATTTGTGATGTGTTCTGGAAGTATCTCCTGTGCTGCAATATTATTTATAATGTTGCATTTTAAAATGGACAAATATTACATTGCTGTCATTTTTTGACAATAGTGAATAACCATGGAAGTAATGAACCACAATGTTGCATTTTAAAATAAATTCTCTGTATATATATTTTACGAATGATGGGAAAACGGACCTGATCCTAATCTATGGGGAATGTAGAAAAAATCCTACGGTTGCTGCAGACCTCTATTTAGAAAGATATCCAAATTAAAAACACCCAGTACCTCAAAGTTTTAGAAAATTGGAAGCCAAATTACGCCAAGAGTGGCCTCCAATAAAATAAAAACCCCATCAAAGGACAGCTACTGGTCCAGATAATGAAATTGCCATATTTGAAGCAGTAGAGGAAAAATCCCCATATAGGTCATACGGCATTGGCTAGACAAATCGGGATTTGTCACTCATCGGTAGAACGTGTTCTTCGTTCCAAGAAATTCCATTCGTACCACATAACTTTGGTGCAAGAACTAAAACATGGTGGTTTTTGGATAATATATTCTTAAGTGACGAAGCAAGATTTAGCACTAATTGGGAATTAAATCGTCACAACTGCCATTATTATGCCCGGGAAAATCCGCAATAGATTCGTGAAAAATATTTATTCAGTTAATTTTTAGTATGGTATAATAAATGAGCACGTGATTAGCCCCCATTTTTTATGGAAACCTGAATGGAGAAATTTATCTACATTTTCTACAGGTGGATAATTTAAATTTAAATACTGGACAACGAATGTGGTTTCAGCAAGATGGGGTTCCACCTCATTATCATAGAATTGTCAGGGAATATTTGGATGAAAATTTCAGAAATCGATGGATAGGTCGGGGATCCAACAATATTTGACCAGCTCGAAGCCCTGATTTAACCCCCTTGACTTTTTTTGTGGGGGATAATAAAAGAAAAAGTTTATGAAACACCAATATTAAAAGTCGAGGATCTAAAGGACAAAATACGACGAGAATGTAGGACTCTAACGCCACAAACTTTACAGGATGTAAGACGATCGTTTTTAAACAGACTTAAAGCATGCCTACGAGCAGAACGGAGGACAATTTGAACATTTATTACGTTAGTCTTTTAATTTAATTGAAAAATCAATATTCGACTGTGTTAGAATGGAGGTAGATACAGGGAAGTAAGAATTCTTCGGACTTTCAGTCAATTAATAAAATTTATTCATGCCGACGTTTCGACTATACTATAGTCTTCTTCAGGGCTAGAATGGTCAGTTGAAAAAATGAAACCACATGTGGATAAAATAACATACAGCACGGATTAATTGACTGAAAGTCCGAAGAATTCTTACTTCCCTGTATCTACCTCCTTTTAATTTAATATTTCATTACTTATTTTGATAAACTGTTATTTTGAAGTTTTCATACAAATGATTTTGTTCGCTCATTCGAATAAAATTAAATATGATATCAAGTGTCTGTGTATTAGTATTATAAATTTCAAACAAACTAACTCTCAAAGTAACTCACTCCTGATTAACCCTGTATATACAAATAATTATTTTGTCTATCATAGCGTTTTGGACGTAGCATAACTAATAAAGTCGTCATTAATAAGACAATTATAAAAACTAACACATATATATTTTATAAAGTCTTCATTTTCTCAAACCGATAAACTACTGAACAAACCACGGATGTTATGAATCATAACAGGCCTCAGACGATTTAAAATTCTCGCTCTACGAGCTCGGATTTCAAAACGACATCTGCGGCATTTATACAGGTGTTTCACAACTTCTGGGTACAAATAAAATGACAGATACTCCACGATGTGCTGATCACGAATCAAAAAGAATTTTTTGAAAATTCGAAAAATTAGTTGCGCTTATAATGGAGGGTGCATTTATAGTGCCACTGGTATCAAATAAAAATAATTCATATTAAATTAACAACTTTAATATGACCAGTTATATTGCGTAATGTTTAACAGAGGCACCGACTCTAATGAAACAAATTGATTAAAAAGGATGGGATTATTTAAAGCAAAAGTGAAACATAATAGCTTTGTTCGATGACATGTACTAGGCCGCCCTAGTGTTAACTTTCTTGCACTAACATGTTCTTTGAGAAACGGGCAGCTTCTGGCAGGCTGTTCGATGACAAAAAAATTAAGAACTAGTGCTCACTTTTCTGACCTGACTCGCTAGGTAGTGTAGAAAGTGCAGACTAGGAGTGGGGGTAGCTAAATGTTGTTCGGTAGACATTTTAATTCTATCCTATCTACACATCTGTTTATTTAACCTAAAATTTTGTTTTGCTATATAAAGAATTAATTAATATATCTGTCTGAATCTGATGAAGAATCAAGTGATGATTGATCTTCGTCAGAATCGTTTATTAGTTCGGCAGTCACTTTTTTGCAGCTTTATGATATGACTGTGTTTATAAACAACCTAACCTTTTACACCTTTGGCTATGCTTGGCTTGATTACTCACAGCTGAGCAAACTTGCCCAAATATACACTAGTGTGTTTTATGAAACCACAAGAATTAGACTGTACTAGTGTACACTACACTGCACTGCACTATTCTGCTCTACACTTCAAGCACTTCTCATCGAACAGAGCTAATATTAGTAAGAAACAAGACTTTATTTTCAAAAATTGTACCTATAGCTACCCTTAACTAATGCTCAGCATAAACACACAGAGCTAAAAGCGCATTTTGCCTTGCTTCCCCGTAAATGTCCACCAACTCACTATCACTGTACTCGTAGGTCATTTTCTAATTAATCTCACGATTATCACCAAACGAAAGAAACAACCAGGATGGGGAGAAGGAAAGAAAATTGAGCATCAGTACATATTTATTTCACGGCGAGTATACTAGGATAGTCAACCAACTGAGACACAAATTGAAAACTGTGCAACTATTATATATAATCTTATAATTTCATGTACGTATGCACATAAAAACAAATCCAGGTAGATTGAATAACGAATAAATTTTACGATCAAATCAATTCATTTTATTCCTTTTGCATTTTTATTGGAAATTTTTAATCCCCAATGATTTTATGACCGGTAAATAAATCTATCTTAGTAATTAATCTGTCCTGTGTACACCATGATTTAATTTGAAAGCAAATATTTAACGAGTGTCAGTTCATAAAGATAATAACGTAGGGCTTTCAGTTGGAACTAAAATAAATATGGAAGCAGCATCTACAGCAACTTAATAAATATTCACGGAGCACGTGTCTGGTGGACGTTTAACGATTCCGTCACCTGTGCATAATACACGATGGAAATACTTCGTCTGGCAATCGCCACAGGGTAGACAATGAATCAGATTCTCCCCTGACTATTAGTCCTCGAGGAGTTCATATCCTGCTGTAAACACATGTAAACACACGCCTACACACGAGGTAAATATAGCTGATAATCAAATATATTTGAATAGGAGAAAACTATTAGATTTGTGGTTTTATTAAACGGTCATATATTTACCAAATTTGTACTTATTCACAATTTATTGTTGATAAAAACATTGATAAGAATATTACTCTCATTTTTGTGATTTTACAAAACTTTATCCTTATATAAAACGTTTTAACAGTGCATTTTTACAGTTTTTGGTCACTGTTTTTATTGTTCGTCCGTAAAACTTTAACGAGAACTTGAAGTTCTACATACTCGTATATTCTTCAAGATGTTACAAATGTTTTGGATTCGAGCATAGAGCTGAGAAATGTAATAATCAAATATTTTGCAGTAATTGTGGGGAAAATCATAAATATACGGAATGTAATTCTCAAAT